>RYZW01000720.1:0-25523 GCA_004367215.1 Colletotrichum trifolii | reverse complement strand
AGGCCTGTGGAGACGGCGCCGCGGCCGAGAGTTCTTCCGGCGAAAACTCTGCCGCTCGAACGCGTTATTCCTGACATCAGGACCCTGCCCCGCGCCAGCGCCTCCTCAAGCTTTCCACGGAAGCGACTGTGACGTCCATCCCGGTCATCCAGCATCCCTTTCCGGATCGAGAAAACGGTCGACTTGAAACATCCGCCATCAAATGGCACGCATCGTGCAGCCGCCACGGACGAAAATGTTTCCTTCCTCCTTCTTTTTCATACCTCCCGTCTCCCGTCCCGCTCCACTCTGCTGCTGCCGCCCAGGAGGCAGTAATTCCATCGCACTGCTCCGCAGCCCTTTTGATACTACATATGTAATTCCTATCCAGACAGATCGTACCTTGCCCCGGCTAGCTCAATCGGGCGAGCGACGTTGACAACCCTGCCTGTGATTTATCCCCTGTTTTTCCCCAGGGATGAATTTTGAGGAGGCAGGCCTCCAGTTGGTTGCCTGCTTCAAAGCACCCCCATCTTCTGTTCCAATGACTGAAGATTCAAACATGGCAATGAGGCCAGCAAGTGCATCCGAGAGACTGCACACATCATGCTCAGTTCTGATTCGTTTGGAAACCTCTCAGTCATCCTAGGGCAGGAGCTAATGCCGCGTTTACCGTCCATGTCACTGCTGCTGCACTAGTGACGGCTTCATTCTCGCCTCCCTTTAGCCAGCACCACTCAGCGCTCTTCGATGTGAATACCGCAAGCAACACCACTATCTAGACCCAACTCATCACGTTAAATCATAATCGCTCGACTCAAGGCGGACCTGGACTCTTGTTTTGTCATGTTGAAGCCGCTTATGAATGGGTAGATAAATCTAGCCTGGACTGGAGCAACCGACCCCGATCCCCTCCACCACAACCGCTGTTAGCCAGCTGTCCATAGCATCTGAGATCTCCAGATACGCGTCTGGGTTATGAAGGACGTTTCCGAGCTTGTTAGCCGGACTCCAGGGCGATCCTGCCTTACGTTCACTTGGCCTGCCCCCCGACCTCCCCATCTTCATTGAAAGCGCACCTCCCTGGATTCCAATACCGTTGCACGACTCTGGACGAGTAGCCTGCCACATATCCTGCCAATATCTAACCCTCGGATGCGTAACATGCGTCGCAGACAGGAACCCAGATACTGCCAGCCCCAGCAGAGCATCGAGGCAGCCATTTATCGCCGGGGTTTTGGTCTTTCATCAATGCTGAATGACATTTTGTTTACACGTTCACCACTCTGGGGCCTCGAATGAGAGACCGGCGAGGGTCGAAGCGGAAGAGATGTTGGCAATGATGATTGCGAAGGCCGCGTTTCCAAACGATATTTGTGTCTCTGGCATGGTATCTCTCCTGGTTTATCATCTGGTTTCCTCAGGGCCGTCGGCGGTACGCCCTGAGCCACCAGCCGCAGCCGCGTGACCGTGCTGTGATCCTTGTTGGGGGCCGTGGTTATTGAAAGGCTTGGTTCCATAACTGCTGCTCCCGCTCCGTTGCTGCGCTCCATGTGAATGGATCTGGGAGGGACTTGTACCAAAGTGCTGGGGGCCCGGGCTGTTGTAGCCACGGACGTTGCCAACTAAGTTGGACTGTTAGTCTCTCACTGGAATCGAGCGCCGGGTACCATCTTACCCTGACCGCCGGGTTGCTGAGGGGTAAACGGTTGCTGGTACTGCACATTAGGGCTCATTCCATACACCGGCTGACCCTGCTGGGAGCCTTGGTGTACCATCATGGGTGCGGCTGGCCTTCCTGGGCTGGGATAGCCATTAGACCCGGGAATGGGTTGTGGTGGCGCCCCATTTGGAGGCATAAACTGTGCATGCCCTCCAGCGTACATGGGCATCTGATGGGCTGGAACCATTCCCTGGGGATTGATGAACTGAGGCATCATGGGTCCATTCATGTGTCCGGGCTGTTGCGGCATGTATTGATGATTGTTGGAGAAGTTCCTGAATCCCATTTGGGGAGTGCCAGGTCCGACATAAGGCTGCATCATCGGCTGGTTGTATGAAACTTGAGAAGCTGATGCCATCGCTGGGGTGTACGTGATGGGCACCTGCGACATTCGGGGCGAGGCGAATGATTGCGCCGAATTAGAGTGCATCATACGATGGTCGTCCATGCTCTGGTACGGACCATGAGGTCCGTGGCCGTGTTGGTTCTGAATAGGCATGGGCGGCATGTGGGGAGACTGCCTTGGGGCCATGTGGGCAGGCTGTTGCAGATGGAACGGAAGCTGGTGCTGGTGAGCACTCGGCACCACGTGTGTGTGATTCGGCGTGCTCATAGAGGTGGCAGCGAATGACTGGCGCTCGAGGTACTCCTTCGAAGTCATGGACATGGTAGAATCCGGCTTCTCGTTGTCCTCGGGCACTCTCCAGACGGGGGCGGTGTCGTAAGACGGTCTGAGGCCACCGTTGTCATCCCACTTCCGGCCGGGGCTCTGTGGAGGCGGGATCGTCTTGACGTGAGCGAGGATGTAGCACTTGTTCACGTCAACTGCCTTTGTCTTGCGTCGAATCAGTTGGCCAGCAGGGGCCGCCGCAGGGGCCGACGTTGGTTCGGCAACGTTGTTGGCAGCAGCAGAACGGGGACTGGATCCTGCACTGGGGTGACCGTTGGGGTTGAAAGAGGCGGCAAACGGGCTCGGCCTGAACTCGTGGCTGTTCGGGTTTAGTTTACCCCCTATGTGGCTCGGAACGCCGCTAATGCGCCGGGCGTAAGATGAATCGTTGGTGTTTGCCGGTCCTGTAGGCGGCGGGCGCATGTCGTGGCCTCCGCCATTCTGCTGATTCGGAGGCTGGGACAACTTCTGCTGCTCCGGATTGCGGATACGCTGGGCCAGTGGCTGGCGGTTCTGCTGGGTCATATGCTGTCCCGACCTGTCGTTTCTATACGTCTGCGTGTGGTAGGGAGGAGCTCCATAAGACTGGCGAGCGTTCTGATGACGATTCGGGGCGTTAGAGGGAGAAATCGTGCTCTGGGTAGGCGTGGGCCGCGTTCTTGTGTCTGCCGCTGCGGCTGCGGCAGTCTGAGTCACCGGTGTGTCAGCAGTAGGTTTGACAGCTTCCTTCGTCGGCGTTTCTTTGGGCTTTGTGGAGGGCTCCGACTTGGTGCGAGCAACCTCTTCAGCGTTCATGATGGCCTTTGCTTGTATCTCTTTCTGTTTAACGGGATCTTTGGCGATGATGGAAATGAGATCGGTGGGGACTGGAGTCGAAAGCTTGAAGCTGTCGGCGAACTTTTTCAATTCCGTCAATTTGACTTCCTTGTCAAGTTTGGCCTTACTGCTTCGAACTTTTTCGGCGTTCTGACGCTGTTGACTGGCGAACGTCTTGAAAGAGTTGAGGACGTCTCTTTCAACAGTAGATGCTGCGCTCGGAGCGCCCTCCTTGACTTGAGGCGAGATGGTGCGGCCGGTTGTCGCTGAAGGACGAGCAGGGCCCGACTTTTCTACCGGCTTGACATCGTTGGCCTTTGCAGCAACTGCTTTTGACTCGGGTGCTTTGCTCTCGACTGATTTCGCGGGTTCTGGCTTGGGCGCTGGTTTTGTGGACGGCTTGGACTCCGCAACCTTGAGAGATTCTGCAGTAGCACCCTTATTGACCAACTGGCTCAGAAGCTTTGCGTCTTCCGGTTTCACCGTCGTCTGTTTCTTCGCGGGCGCTCTCAGCTGCGAGGAGATGATGGCTGGGTCGAAGGGGGCACCAGTTACCGTGGCTTGTGCAGAAGGGGCTCGCTTGGCTGGAGGCGTGTACTTGTTGTCGCGGGTCGGGATGGGAGGGAAGTCCTGACGACGAACTCCACTGTACCTAAGATCAAGTTCAGCATGGCAGCTCCAATCACAAAGCGAAGGAAAAACACCTACTTGTCCTCTTCATCACCGCCATCACCAGTACCGGCGACGAAGTCCATCTGGCGTTCCTCAGCCACATGCGCCGTGGTAGGCAAGCTGCGTTCGATCTCACGGGCCTTGCGTTCTGCGGCGGCCATGCGTTGGTTGTACTGAGGATGACTCTTGTCGATGGTAGTGGTATAAATGTTCTCGTCATAGTCGGTCTTCAAACCGAACAGCCTTTCGTTCTCGGCAAACTGGTCCCAGGCGCCGCCTGCGTTGGACGGCTTCTCCAAGCTTCCGTCCGCACCATCACTAGAATCAGGAACCCAGGGCTGGAGGGTGCGCTCGCTGCCCAGACGACTGTTCGAAATGGCAGCGTCAGTCCGAAACCCGGATCGAGTGCCTTGAATGGTTAGCATCACCGAGGGATAGCATAGGAAGCATCTGTTACCGTTCTGACCCTTTCCATCCGCCTTGGAGCCCATGGCGGCGTCTCTCTTGTTAAAAGACATGTTGTTAACGTCTCTCTTGTTGCCGTTGTTCCCCATGTCACTCTGCAGCTTCTTGGGCTGCACCATGTTACAGCTTCGGGCTGTATCGTAGTACAAAAAGGGGTCGTCTTAGGGTAGTGCCAGCCTGGCTACATAAACCTTCGAGTTCCCTGCGGCAATAGGTCAGTCCAGCTCTCTTGAGGACAGCTTGATGCGTCTGGGATCGAATCCGGATGACGCTGGATGGGCCAATCAGGGGAGTTGTGTGGTGGAAGACGCTGAAGTCTACGCACCTTGCGACAGGAATTAGAGGGTATAGTCACGTCCGGTTCGGAAAATACTCGCACTGAACTGCTTATCGACGACGTGAACAGCCAGGTGGACTAAAGTCGTCCCTGGGGTTTGGGAATGCGTGCCTGCTAGAATGGCGAGGTCGTCCACGGTTAGCTTCAGGTCCAATAGCGGGGGTCGTCCCATGAAGGACAGGTATCTAGAAGTCGGAGCTCGACAAGGGCTAGACGTTGCGGTAAGAGCAGTTGGGTAATGGGCGGTATTTTCGAAATGATGGGGTGCATGAGAACCGAGAGGAGGTCATCGCCATGATCGAAGGCCTGGCTGGGGAAGGAAGAGAGGAGGCAACGGAGAAACTGAACGGGATGGATGCGTGTCTCACCAGTGTCGAGGTGACGGGATACCCGTACTGCGAGTAAAGTATCCCAAATGGATAGAGGGGGTAGGATAAAAGAAGGCTTCCCCAATTATCGTTCAGTCACAAAACAGTCCTGCACGAAGAAAGCCGCAATTGAGCGACAAGAATCAGAGGGTTGAGGAGGCGAGGCAGCAGGCACGGGACACCGACGTCGATCGTGGGCAAAAAAAGGGCGAGGGCGAGGAAGGAGTTGACTTTGGGTGTGGAGGTCGAGGTGAGGTGAGGTGAGGCTTTGTTTTCCCGTTCTAGTCCGGCCAGTCCCCTACCGCACCACACCTCACCCCAACCTGGGGCCCTGGTGCCCTGGTCTTGCACTTTTAGCGGCGTCTGCTCCCGCCATAGGCGGCCTGCTGAGCCTCCCGTTGACACTACCTTACCTACCCAGGCCCTGTTGCTGTTGCTACTGGTACCTACCTTACCTACACAAGCACGGGAGGTTAGGTAAGGTAGGTAGGTACCTTAAGGAAAGTAGGCACTGTAAGGAAGGTGAGGCAGGTAGGTAGGTAAGGAAAGCACAATACTTGGTTCGTTGGGCTCCAGGGGCTTCGGGGATGAGCCAGCGACAAACGGAGAAGTTCTTCGCTATCCAGAACGCCGCCATCCGACATCGTCAGCACAATAGACAGATACTTTCTATATGGGACTGATGAGTATTTTCTGCTGGAAGCCCATCGTGCTGTGTAATATGAGGTATTACCCGTGCCTGAATTACTCTGCGCCATGCCACGGCGGAGCTGGGGACTAATTAGCAACAGGTAATTATCGTGCGGATACTGGTACGGGATTGTGCTCCCTGGGGAGGTCGTGGTTGGGTACGTAGTTCGCTTCGTTTTGTTACTTGTAGTCCCCTCGAGCCAGCCACAAGGGTAAGCCGAACTGCGGAAACATGCGATGAGTTCGTGCTGCTCATCCTCTGTTTGCTTTCTCACACTAATTACAGAGTAGTAGGTACTTCTGCTATCGTACGTTACATGTATTACGAGCCAGATGGTCACTTGCTTGATCCCTCGCGTTTTTGCTCTGAATGGAGTCGTTCACTCTGCCCAAGTCCTGGAACATGATTCTCTCTCGACATGGTCTTTTTACCTTGCTCAATGTCATTTTCCGTCAGCTGTTACAATCTCGCCAAGGCAAGTATACAACAAGGGGGAGTATTCGGATCTCTGAACCGCAACCTCTCAATGAGAGGACCGAGCTCGGCGCTGTTCCCCTCACGTCCAAGCTGTGTTTCGAATAGCAAATCAACAGAAGGATATTTACTCCCCATACCCTAAAGCAAGCCCGAAAGAGGCCACTATCTATTTTCAGCAGCTGGACTGCAATAACTCGTGAACTTCCAATTGGAACAATCGTCAAACAATGCTTTCGGTCAAAGATCATACATACACATTCTGCCAGCAGGGTATGTTGCAGTACCGAATTGAGACGCTCGGCAGAGTGATCGAGGAAATTTGTTCTTCAATTCCTTGTCTCTGAACTATCTCATCCCATGTTCGGTGCTACTTGGGGATTGAGATATCTTGGCTCGGATGCCATCTGCTTAACATGAGTAACGTGCTCTCCAGCGCAATTGGATTCTCAACTCCACCACGAGAATCTTGGACGTAATGTTAGACGCACTTGTGGATAATCTGGGTACACCCAGGACAGCACTTCAGGTCGGCTCCGTCAAGAAAGGTGACTTCTAAAGGTCTAGCGACATACACAACGTCCCTTGCGGAGATGAAGTGTAACTAGTGCCCATCGCGTGTCTGCGCATCAGTGAGAATCATCAACTGAGTTTAGGGTGCGGCTACATCTTGCAGCAGAGCTACGGACTCGAGTGAGACTTCAGACGAGTTTTGAACAAGTTAAGAGAAGATTCAGACAAGCTAAGGTAGGCAGACACAAGAAAATTCTACTACATATGTTCACAAAGGATACATTTCCCCAATCTACCGCAAATGCTTGACTGTTGATACACGGATCGTCCGACCGCTACTACGAGATGAGGCCTATGGCTGTTTATACCCTAAGGCCAAGCTCCTCGGCGTAAGGCAGAGCGTACAAGTCACCAACCGCAGCAACGCTGGCCTTACCGTCAAGGAGCGTCTTCGCCGCCTGTCGCAATCGTGTTAGAAACCCATTCATACTAGAGTCAAGATGATCTCGTGCACTTACCGCCTTAAGCTTGTCGGCAGTAACGGACTCAACCGACTTGGCAGACTCGGCGGCATCGATGGCCTTGCCGCTGTGAACGAGACCAGATCCGGCGAGGAGGACGCTGCTGCTGCGCTTCTCAGTGGCCTCCAGAGCGTCGAACTTGGCCTTGGCAATAGCCTTGGTGAGGTCCTCCTTGCTGACGGCACCCTCAGAGATGCTCTTCAGAGCCTTGACGGTCTCCTGTGCGGCATTGCGGATGGCAGCGGCAGGGCCGGAGAGCTGAACGGCCAGAAGGCCGGCGTCAGAGTAGGAGAGGTTGACGGTCGAAGTGGAGAGGCCGGGGGCGGGGCCGACGGCCTTGGAGATGAGGCTGAAGCCAGGGGACCACTTGATGCTGGACTTGCCGCCCAGCAGCGCCGCCAGGACGGCAAGCTCGGGGGAAGCCTGACCGTTGGTGGCGCCGGGGAATGCAATGACGAGGGCGTTGCCGTTCGTGCTGTAGAGGCGCTGCTCACCACCATAGTATTTGGACGCAGTGTTGTTCAAGGCGACCTTGCCGGGAGAGCTAGCGGGAACGGACTTGAAGAACTGCTCGGCCCACTTCGTGACGTTGGCAGCGGAGGCACCGTCGGCAACAAGCGCAATGTTGGACTTGGCGTAGGCGGCGTCGGCGAAGTCGGCAACGGCATACTCGCTCAGGTAGGGCTGGATGGGAATCGAAGGCGTAAGGTTGTAGGGGGAGCCGAGACCAGAGTGGAAGGCGACAGCATGGGCAGCATCAATAGCTTGGGCGGCGGCGCTGACACCAGACTGCTTCAGGCGGAGGACTGGCTGAACCTCCTCATGGAACTCGTGCGCTAAACGACCGTCAGTCAACTATAATCCGTGCCGCTCCATCTACGCTGGTATTCCTCACTGGTGTACTTAGTCTGGGAGACAACCTCGGCGAGGAGCTCCGTAAAGTATGGGAGGTCTTCGTTGAAGAAGCTGGCCTCGAGAACGAGGGCTTCGCGGGTGTGGTATGAAGTCAATTGGCTGCCGAGGAGTTCGGATTCGCGGATAATGCGCAGACCAGAGCGTCTTTGTGTGTTCTGTCATCGAGGAGACGTGTCAGCGCATCTCTCTTGCGGCCGCACGCCAGGGCACAAAGGGTGTTTTCAGACAATTCCCGTACCTTGAAAGCAAAAGACTCGAGACCAGCGGCAAGGCCGGGAAGAGGCTGGTATCTGGTACCGGCCTTGGCCACGATAGCCAGCTTAGTGGTCGGGCCGTGAGAGTCTCTGGCCGCAACCTTGACACCACCAATGTCGGCGGTCTCGAAGGTGCCGGAGCCAGCAGAAGCGCTGGCGAAGCGGCGACCGGAGATTGTGCGAGCACAGCTCGACTGGCGGAGTGCCTGCTGCGCAGACCTCGCGAGAGACGGTCTAGAGATCATTGCGATGATGGGTTGCCGAGAATTGGCAGTTCCGATGTGCGTGACGCTCAATTCGTCGGAGCTTCAACAGAAAGTGCCTCGTTACAATCCCGACCAATTTTCGATGCATCGAACGAGGTTAGCTACGGGTCACTCGTACTGTCACGTGAGGGAAAAGTGATTTCCTGCCGACCCGCCAATAAACGTCGGGCTGATTACCTCCGCCAACTCCAACTTCATGTCAACATCGTATTATGTCAGCAGAGCCAGGGGTCTCGTGAGAGGGTGTTCGCATGTCACCAGCCACAGAAACCCACCGCATGCCAACACTGATTGACGTACCAAATGTGGCACCCACGGTAGGACTTTGGCGAGTCACACTCACGCAAGAGTTTCCCTCGATTTTGTCCCCCACCCCGCCTTGGATGGCCCGCCGCTCAGGAAAAAAAAGTTCCTGAACTTTTCAGGTCTCTCAGCGGTCAAACGCGACAAAGCCTGCGATATCATCCCAGTGTTTACCCGCAGCCGACTACATTTACCACCACTACATCGGCCTTTTCATACTTCAATGACTTCGCGGTAGTCTTTGTGGCAGCTCTAGGGATAGTGAGAGAATCTCTAGAGTCTAGCGATTCCTATACCACGCTCCACAATGCTGGTGGTAAGCCTTCGTATCTCGCACTACATATCTACGTCCTTGTACTGAATTGTCCGAAGACCAAGCATGGCGCGGAGCTTTGCGCTCACCTCGTCAACGACATTTGCGGCGAACTACCTGCAGTAAGTATTACGTCCACTAGCAGAAAGTTACGCTGCTTTTGCGCTTCCAGCTTTCGTTGCACTCGGGCTGACTAGTCGCCGTAACCCAGCGAATCCTAACAGTCCTCTTCAGTAAAGGCAGATCTACCATTGCACAACTGGTGCAGACCACAGGTCTCAACCCTCGGCAGCTTCGTCATGGTCTGGGAGTTCTCGTCCAACAGAGTCTTGTATATCATGAGTCCGATTCCAACAATACAATTGGCACATACGAAGCCAACCCGGATGGCTGCTACAACACCATTCGTATTGGCAAGATCATCGAGATGGTTGGGATTGAATACGGCGACGACGAGAAGGACGTCGTCCAGACGATCATACAACTAGGACACGCCAGGGTCTCGGACTTGACGCAGGCATTTGAGGCTCGAAACGGAACTGTCAATGGTAGTTACACGAATGGTCACACAAACGGAAACGGTTTCAAATCAAACACCAATGGACATGACTCGCATTCGAGCTTCGATCTTCACGCTACCCTGAACCGCTTGGTTGTTGCCGAGATCATTGACCAGGTCGGGCCTAAAACCTTCCGGAATCCCGAAGACGTTTACCGCGAGATCGAAGACGAAGTTACCAAGACTACGCCTGGCGAGAAGACGACCACCCGAAACAAAGAACTCCTCCAGCAGGAGGTGTCGAAGCGGTTGCGCGAAGCCCGGGATGAGAGTAAGAAGCTGAAGCGGCAACTTGGACGAAGCGCCATATTCCCTACAAAGCGTAGGAAGCTGGCAAACGGCGACAGCAAGAGACAGGCCTCGGAGTGGGAGGACGATGTGCCCAGACTCGAGGTCAGTTTATTGGGTCAGCGGCTTGTTCGCATTTTGCTAACGGCGAAACCAGCCACATGTTGTTCTCAGGGTCAACATCGAAAAATGCCTCGTCGAAATACGCAACCAGTCCCTCGCTCAATACGCGGCCGATGCTTGCGGCGAAATCACCGGCCAGGTTTATCATACAGCTCTACGACTATTGACCCAACAGTTACCTAGATGTCAGCTTGATTCTAGAATGGACCTGGACGACGGCGAGGGCCCCAATCCGAACAAACAAACCACTGTTACGACACTCGAAATCCTCGACCACCTTGACGATTTTGTTGACGTTTCGGTTGGTGTGGGTAAGGCAACCGCCGACCAAATCGACTACCAAAGTGCGGAAAAGATTCGAGCTGCACCTGGGGAGGCGATGTATGACTCTGATGACTCGTTCGACGAAGCGCCGCGGGCATCGAGGGCTCCGGCCCGAGGGCAGATGAACGGTGCCAGGATGGTCGAATCAGACGATAGCGGTGATGAGGGGGATGGGTCCCGAGAAACCAGAGTCAAGTTTGAGGAGGCTGCGGGCGGAAATCGGTTGGACCAACTGCGGCAGCATCTGTTGTTGCTTGCGGAAAGCAGACAAGGCTTCCTGCGTCACTGTGGCAGTCAAGGCCGAGGCCAGTGGACTGTCGACTTCAAGCCTTTGATCGGTGGGTTGAAAGAGACCGAGATGGATGCCGTCATCGAGCAGTCTTTTGGAAGGCACGGGCTTCGGCTGACACGGATCCTTCGCGACAAGGGCAAGCTCGACGAGAAGATGCTTCCCTCCACTGCTCTCATGAAAAAGCAGGATATTCAAGGCAAGATGCTCGCCATGCAGATGGCAGGTGTCGTTGACGTCCAGGAAGTCCCCAAGGACGCCAGTAGAACGGCAACACGCACTATGTTCTTCTGGTTCTTCGACGTAGAGAGAACGGAGAGTCAGTTGGTTGACGACTACTACAAAGCCATGTTACGGTGCCTCCAGAACTTGGACGTGCATCGGTACCGAGAACGCAACATCTTGTCGTTTGTGGAGAGACACGATGTCAAAGGCAAGGAGGAGGAAGTCATGACTGCGGAGCATTACAACAAGTATAACGACTACTTGGAACTTCAGAGCAAGCTTCTGGGCCAGGTTATGCGGTTGGATGATCTCATATCGGTCTTCAGAGACTATTAGAGGCTCACAGGCAGCAATCACAGTAGGGATTTTAGGCTGGTGAAGCTGCGGATGGGGTCTTTCAGCTGGCCTTATATGGCCAGGACACGAAAGAACCTGTCGAGGTGACGCACGGGACGGCGGAAGTAGATGATAGATACCCAAAGAACCAGTATGAAATAGGGCCCTCTTTGCGAAGGCCGCGACGTTCTCAAATGCCAACCACGTCAACCACTGTACAAATCTGAAATTTGGCCGCCGGAGTAAGAACAAGTCGTCCGTGTCGGCCGTTGATTGTAACGGTCGGAGCTACGACGTCGGTCAAGGGAGCTACTACGTACCTACGGTCAAGTAGGTGATCAGGTAGGTGCTTCGGCGCTGGTGGCGCCAGACTCCACTTCCCGGTGCTCGGCGCCTAGGGGCCCTTGTCCCTGTAGGGGTGCGATTAAGCTGCGAGCTCGGGCTCCGTGGTGACTGGACGTAAAAATTTCCCAGCAGACTTCAGAATCTTGTCTCGCTTCCCCGTCTCTCTTGCTGGAAAATCATCTTCGCCTCCTCGTGCCGTGCCCAATCGACGACAAATCCCTTCCGAACCCGGATTCTTTCAATCGAGCATTTCGCGCCTCTCGTCCACGTTCAAGATGTCTCCCCCTATGGCTGCAGGAAAGGAGAGGGAGTCGAACACCGCGCGACTCCTGGGTTCCGGTATGACTTGACTTTTCTTGTTCCTCTTTGCGCCCGAACGAGAACCAGAAGCCCGCGAGCTCAGGCGCTGATGAAAATCTCTCGCAGGTTCCGCTGGCATCGCCGAGCTGGCTGTCTTCCACCCCGTATGTCCTCTTGCCTGACAGGAAACGATGCTGGTATAATAGAGACTGACATGTGACCCAGGTTGACACCATCGCGAAGCGTTTGATGAGCAATCAGACGAAGGTACCTTGAGCTATCATGAACAACCGAGATTTTTGAACATGGCGGAATACTGACACCCTCGCCACTCTCAAGGTTTCCGGCATCGACCAGCTCAACGCCGTCATCTTCAAGGATAAGGCTACCGCGCCCCTTGGTCGCAAATTCGTCTCGCTGTTCCCCGGTCTAGGATACGCCGCTGGCTACAAGGTGTGTCTTACACTGTATCGACCGCCAAAAAACGCGTGACGGAGCGCTGACTGAGAGGCGGCGCACAGGTTCTGCAAAGAATATACAAGTACGGTGGACAGCCCGTCGCCAGGGACTTCCTCAACCAGCACTACGGAAAGGACTTTGAGAATGCCTTTGGCAAGAAGACTGGCAAAGCTATTATGCACTCTACCGCCGGCAGGTCAGTTTGCGCCCACGAGTCGAAATTCGTAACCCACGGAATGTTTAGCTGACGGGCCACAGCTTGATTGGCATCGGAGAGATCGTCCTCCTTCCCCTCGACGTGCTTAAGATCAAGAGGCAGACAAACCCCGAGGCTTTCCGTGGCCGCGGTGTTCTTAAGATCGTTGCCGACGAGGGCTTCGGCCTCTACAGAGGATGGGGCTGGACTGCAGCCCGTAACGCTCCTGGATCCTTTGCCGTAAGCATCCTTGCTGCTCATGCACTAGCAGACGATCACCATTGACTCAAGATATGCAGCTATTCGGTGGTTCTGCCTTCACCAAGGAATACATGTTCGGACTGAGCGATTACAACAAGGCCTCGTGGTTCCAGAACTTCATCGCCTCCATTGCTGGTGCCTCCGCCTCCCTCCTCGTCTCCGCCCCTCTCGACGTCATCAAGACCCGTATTCAAAACCGCAACTTTGAGAACCCCGAGTCCGGCTTCAGGATCGTTTCCAACATGATGAAGAACGAGGGCGCCTCCGCCTTCTTCAAGGGATTGATTCCCAAGGTATGCATTGCCCACTGTATCCTTCCCAGTCACGAGGCTGACCCTCTGTTTGTATTACAGCTCCTCATGACCGGCCCCAAACTTGTCTTCTCCTTCTGGCTGGCGCAGACCCTGATCCCTGCGTTCGATAACATGCTGAAATAAACATACATACACCCTCTCTCTCTCTCTCTCTCTCTCTCGAAGGAAAGCCTCGATTGGGCACGGCGTTGTTGGATAGATAGTGGAGTCTGGGGCTAGGCCTGGTAGAAGGTCATTTTACTGCCAAAACTGGCGGCAAGCTACAAACAAGAAGTAGAGTCAGCAACCACTCAAAGAAGGTGGAATTTGCGGCCAGTTAATGTACAAGTAGGAACTATTCCGACGAAGAAAAAACATATCTGTTCTAATAGATACGCATGCAAGCCAATAAGCTAAGCTATTACATACTTTGATAGACAATGACTAAACAATTAAAGTTATAATGTAATAGTTTTATTTCGGGTTTGAACCGGTAGCCGCACCTCTGGGTTCTTTTTGCTGCATTTGGCTATAGAGACCCGTACAGGCTATACAGGACGTAACTGGTTTTTTTTTCTATCAGAGATCTTTAACAAGGCGTTGCGTAAGGCTACCTACCAGGTGGGGGGCAGATCACGTAAAACACCATATATAATAACACAACTCAACAGAGTATCACCTGTCAAAGATACATACAGATTGAGACTTAGCTTGGAAGAATGATGCCTTTTTGTCACGAGGATTCCACCGCAGAAATCGCTTTGTTGTGGACACACGTTTTTATGTACAAGACACAAGCATAGGACCAATGAAAATGACTGTTAACAAAACACCTGGTTTAGCCCCGTCTTACGCTGACGAAGTCTTGTATCTCCGAACCAGAAACACCGCTTTCGATACTGCAACTTTCGACTCTACCCCTTGTTTTTGCCCTTGCGACGTAGCGAAAACAGATACCATCTGGTCCGACCTTTATCGTCGTATCCATTTCAGCAGAGGATTCTTCGACACCGAAAGAAATGAATCTGCCGCCATCTATATGCAAAAAAAAGAAGAAGAAACCCCTCTAAGCTCTTTGAAGCGGTTGCGCGCCAAACATGAACTACTCGTCGCCCTGGTTGACCGGGGCGTATCTGCCGCTACCGCTGCTGCTCTGGTCTCGTGTGCGCCCGACGACCCTCGACACCCACCCGCTGATGGTGCTGCTGGCCTCACCGTCGGGGTCCTTGCCATCAGGAATGTCGGGCGGGTCGAGTGATAGGCCGGGAATGGCACTCTGAGCGGTAAAGTTGCCAGGTCGTCCGCGGTAGCTGATGGACCCAACTGGCGAGCCAGCGCCCATGAGAGAGCCGGTTTCGGCGTGGACGGAAGGTGTCCCCATGACGGTGGTAGCGTCCCCGAAGAGGGAGTCCATCTCTTCCAGACGGACTCCACAAGTCTCGGGGTAAATGAAGTAAACTAACAGGTGAGCTCGTGCTTTTTTTGCGGGCGGCGGAATGTAACTTACCAACAACAAAACTGGTCGCGCAGAAGAACGCATGCACCAGATACAACCGCCACTCGATCCACTCTTGCAGAATGGGCGTCATCTCTCCGACCAACCAGTTGAAGGCCCAATTGGTAGCGGTCGACAGACTGGCGCCCTTGGAGCGAACGCTGAGAGGCAGGATCTCCGGGGGGTAAAGCCAGGGGATCGGACCCCATGAGTATCCGAAGGCTGCGTTATAGATCATGACGAAAATGACGGTGAGCATGGGTGTTGCAGGAATGTCCAAGTAGATCCAGTAGGAGATGAGCGACAAAGACACAGACATGACGATGGCGCCACTGAGCAGGATGGGACGACGGCCCCATCTGTCCACCAGGTACCATGGAGGAATGGTCGACAGCAAGTAGGTGATTCCGTTGACACCGGCCATGAGGACGGCGTTTCGTCCAACCCAGCCGGCGGATTCAAAAACCAGCGGGGCATAGTAGCTAATAACATTGATGCCGTTGAGCTGGGCAAGACCCTGCGCCGACATGGCGATGAAGACACGGGTGCCGTATCTGCGGAACATCTCGGCGTAGGTTCGCTCGCCCTCTTGACGCTGTAGTAGGACGTTCATCTTGATCTCGCGGTACTCGTCACGGGCCTTGGGGTTGTGAATGTCGCCCTTGCCGTACAAATTGGCAATGACGACAATACCCTCTTCGTCGTGGTCATTATCAAGGAGCCATCTGTTCACGGGTCAGGAATGCACGACAGTCACGCACACGGCGGAGCACCAACCTTGGAGACTCTACAATAACCAGACTGCCGAGACCGAGGAGAGCACCCATCACGCACTGCATCAACAGGGGAATACGCCATGCCATATCACTTGGAATGAAGCTGCAAAAATAGTCGACCCAAACTGAGGTGGTGTAGCCGATGATGTTGCCAGAAAACTCGATACAGGCGAGCTTTCCACGGTTGTGAGGAGGGGAGATCTCGGATTGATAGACGGGCACGATGGTGGACAGGGCACCGACGCCGAAACCAGCGACGATTCTACCGAACATCATCATGGGCATGCCGTTGGCGAAGGTCTGAAAGGCACCGCCGACGAAGAAGATGATGGACCCGTACAGAATCGTCTTGCGTCGACCGATGATGTCTCCGACCTTGCCGACGACGAGTGACGATATGAAGGCGCCAATCTCGAGAATTGCAACCATGGTAGCAATCTCGGCTCTCGATGGCGAGTGGAAGTAGTTGTTGAAGTACGAACCGCTGGTACACGTGTTGGTTAGCGAGACAGCAGATGGCTGAGGACATGATGGCACTGGACACACGTGATGATACAGGACATGACACCTTGGTCGTAGCCAAATATGAAGACGCCCAACGACACGAAGATACTCGTGAAGTAACTGCATGCTGAGGTTAGCTCAACGAGGCTGCAGTCGTGAAATTCGAGATGGAAGACGTACATCAGGGCCTTGCCTGTGAGGCCGTGGATGGAGGAACCGCCGGACATGATGACGCCGATTGCTCGTTGCGCACGAGTCGGACGGGGTTGTGTGATGTCTGGGACTTCGATAGCCTCTTTATCAACGACTCCACGACGAGAAGGTGAATGCTCGCGTCGGCCAGGAGACAATTGAATGCGGACGTGCTTCTGCTTCTTCTTGGGATGTTTGTGGTGGGAAGGATGCCTTTTGTGAACGCCAGCTAGCAGGTCGTCATCGATGTCGCGGGCAAGCTGAATACGAAGGGGGTCTTCCTCGTCGGCAAGCTGCTCGGCGATATCCCCAGTGTCAGTCCAGGACTCCTCTGAAGAATCCTCAGATGACCGCGGGCCGTGATGGTGGTGTTTGTCGTAAGAGTCGTCGGAACGGCGGTGGTGGGTGTGGCGGTGGTCACGGTCACGGTCACGGTCGGTGTCGTGGTCGTAGTCCCGATCAGATGCAAGCAATGACGTCGCTTGTTCAGAGTGACCAGGTCGGGACTGCAGGGTCCGCAAGGGGATATTGGACGGGAGTCTTCTGCCGTTTGAGGATGGAATCTTGGGCGGTCGATGGGGCTGATTAGCAGCAGCCCTTTCCGCTCTTCGAGGAAATAGAAAAGGTTGGGGGGAGGGGGGGAGATAAAAAGGGAGTTTTGGGAAGAAACGGTCTGCCTGATTGATGGCCAGCCAGGGAAAATGGGAGAGGTGACGGATCAATCAGGAATCAGGAATCAGGGTCTGGACAGAACAGTAGCCGTATCGGCATACAATCTGCAAGCTGAGGCGTCCCAGTTGATGCACTGCTGTCTTGTAGAGCGTAGCGTGGTAGAGGCAGAGTACTGCTGGCGGGGGTTGACCTGGATAGCGCCGTCAGGCTGGGTAGTCGTAGCAGCAACAGTATAATTACTAGGTGGGTAGCGGCAGCTGGGCAGGGTAGGCCACTGGGCTGGACTCTTTGGCGATGCTGACACCGCACTGGAGCTTGGAGGTGGATTGTTGAATGGCACCCGAGGTCGGGGGAGAAGCGAAGGCGGGGCGTATGTGAGAGGCTGGAGGGGAGGGCCCAGGCCGAGTCGAGAAGGTGTGGAAAGGAACCGTCAAGTCGTAATAGTAGCCAGTGGCAGGTACGGTACCTTCGTGAGCACCAAAATGATGCACAAAGCGTAGGTACACCTAGGGGGTGTTGCGGCAGGTAAAGGATGGACAGGATCTGGACAGTACCTACCTGGGGCAGGTAGGAATTGCAAAGGTAAGGAGCACGCTGTTCGGCGCGTTGGGGGTGGGTGCTGCGGGTGGATGCAACTGTCCTGCACAGTGACACACCGAGATCTTTGGGGAGCCACTGAGGAGCAGGGAAGTGGCTGTGTCTTCTCCACTCAACTTGTAGTGTCCGTACTGCGTACTTGTACAGCAAGACTGAGAGCACTGAATACTCCACTGGGGGTACACCCGAGGTGTCTGTGACTCAGCAAAGGTGGTTCGAATGCTGTGTGCAAATCGACACTTGACAATGAGGACGGAACGGAGAGCCCCAAGGCCAGGTGTGCCAGAAACACCGTTTTGGGATCTGGCAAGGCTGGCCGAGGTTGGCTCAGCAGGCGGTGCTTTTCTTCTTCTGTTTGATTTGCTTGCTGGAGGGCAGCCTGCTCGTGTGTCTGTGTCCGTACCAGAGATATGGTACGAGATGGCAGACGCACGATGAACACAACAGGTCTAGCTGCCGGTCTGGTCTATTCTCTGGTCTGGTCTGGTCTGATATGACGCAGTGAGCAATCGACGAGATGCGGGATGGAGGAGACAGACAGACGACGGGGCACTGGCGTTAAGCTGAACGAACGGGTCTGGTGCGCTTCAGTCTAGTCTGTTTTCTTCACACTCGTCTCGTCCGTTTGCTGGCCCGTTGTTTAGCCTTAGTAAACAGTAGAATCCAGTTTCTGACCGTTGACGCAGGCTGGGTGAATGTTCTGGGCAAATGTGTTCTCGTACCTTTTTTCTTCTTCTTTTTTTTGTGGTTTCCTTCTAAGGCGCTCGACTCTGACTGGATTACCAAGGGCGTCAAGGAGACTGGGGGAATTCTGGCCGGGGTGTCTGCAGATACCGATACCAAGCAGATGGCCAGATGCCAACCTTTTTTTTCTCTCGCTTTCTGCAGATGGCTTTTCGGGCCAAGGGTTGCAGCAGCAGGTGTAGCAATGTAGCCAGGCAGACAGGGTCAGGTACGGGGAAAATTAGAGCGAAGGGTAGTCTGCCCGATGAGGCCTTACGCAACAGGGCAGCACGTCGATGGGGAGAGATGGAGTCTGGAAATGCAAGCTGGGTGCTGACGCTGCTACTGTTCTCTGTCTCCCAACTTACTTGAACTTTTGCGCCTTTGATCGTTCGTTCCCTGCGCTGAGCGTCTAGGGTGTTTTGAGGCAAAGTGTTCCGTGGTAGCGCAGATCTACCGAAGTGCCTTGGCACCAGACTGACTGGGTACTTGAGACTGAGGCGGACGAGCAATGGACACTCGACAACGTAGAAGGCGATGACGAAGGTGGGAGAGCTAAGGTAATGCGCGCAGGGCACTCCGTAGGGTGGTCGGCGTACTCGGCCTGGCTAGCAGCGGTACGTCGCAAAATAGACCAGATGATGAGAATGCAAGAGTCAAGACTCAATGGGCATGAACGAAAGGGTCGACGGGGTTGGTCATGTGCTGTCTAGACTTGAGGATGGCCACAGGAATGAACGTCAGATGGTCTGGAAGGCGTAGTTGCAGGTGGCAGACTTGAGAATCTCATCCGACAGCAGCACGAGACCTCCTTTTCTTCCCTTCTTTGCACAGTTAACAGATAATACCCATTCTCTGTTTTCCCCCTCTTGTCCTTTCCCTCCTAAACCCCCTGAAATGAGGATTGTCCGAGGCTGGCGTAAGGGGGGAGCCACAGAACACTGGGATCTGGGAACCGGACGGGACGGAGTAGCCAATCTGCCAATTACCATAACAGACGAAGGCCGTAAGAGATTACCTGGCGAGCTCTGGGCAAGCAGTACTGATTCCCTCACAGTCGTCGTGGTCCCTCAATAATAAGAGGACCGCAACCCTGAGTATCCCCTCCAATTTATTAGGTACAGATAAGTGGACTGGAAAGGGACTGAGAAACCGTAACTTTTGGCTGTGACGCGTTCCCCGTCTCGTCTCTCGTCCAATCTGCTTTGGCCCTCTGCTTCAGATTCACAGCCCTCGCTCAATTGATGCAATAAACTACACAGTATGTGGGTGGGAGAAATGGTAACCATCCGCGACCAGAACGCGACGTGCCCACAGCCATCTTGCACCGCCGTTGTTTCGCTGGGCAGCGAACGTATTTCCAAGTGGCCGACCATGCATGTGAAGCCCTCTGCCGACTCCATTTGTGGGTTCTCCATGATAGGTACCTACAGTCCGCCGGGGTTATAAACGTTAGCTCAGTTACCTCATCCCTGTTTTGTCATCTTATTAGCTGTTGAGACCTTGTACTCTTCATAGCTAATTTTCTGTTAGTTCTATATTAATCATCAACTGATACCAAGGTAGGAATCTCTATTGTTTATTCTTATTATTCTTATTGTTCTTATTCTTATTATTATAAGCTTACCTCTATTACTAGTTTTGCTACTATATACAGATACCTGTAAGTATATATGCGCTTAGTGTCAGCTGAAGTAGCTATTCATACTAGCCTAATATAGTAGATAATGAGGCAAGTCACAAACTAGCGTTTATAACCCCGGCGGAGTGTATATAGGGGAAAAGCGATCTTCAGGCCGTACTGTGTAGTTGGCTTCTCGGACCACCAGAGACCGCCGCTCCCAACCACACCGCCAAGCAGCATATCTCGGATCCATTGCCGATGACAGCCGCCTTTGTTGAGAACGTGCTAATTGACTGGAATCCTATCTGCGTTTGTTCTCCTCCTAAATTAGGGTGACTAAGTCCCCCACGTTAGCAAATCCTCGCTCCGTTAAATTGCACCCTGATAATAGTCGCCGGTCCTCATCTCTCGACGCGATGGGTAAACCCGCTCTCCACCGTCCCGAACGTTGTCCCGCACAGACCCTTCCAGTGTGTTCCAACGTTGGTGGTGGCGAAGCACACGGCCCCGTTTTGACGACGACGATACCGACGCGCTTCGCCGTAGCGGACCCACAACGGTCGGCTTCCCGCGTCCGACCAACGACGTCATTTCTTCAACTTCCAACTTTTTTCATCGCCGGACAACGGGAACTACGCAAGGGTCATCCCCTTCACACCAGAACCGCCGTTGATGCAAGCCAGCAGGACGGTGTTTGGTTCATCCTGCGACGAAGCGCCTTACCCCAGAACACCATCGATCTCGGATCTTGTCTGACAATGGTTGTTCGCATTCGATCGACAAACCCGACTACACGTAACGGTATAACTTCCCAGTACTGTGTCCCCAAGACCCTGAAATATTCGCTGTCATCTTGACTCCACATGAGACGGTCCACCTGATTCAAGTGCGTAGGCGCCTCGCTCACGCTGGCCGTCCATGCCACGCTACATATACGTCCTTCAGTGCTGCATCAGAGCGGGGAATGGGCAGAAAACGGTCCTCATCCCCGCGTCCGCTTGACGAGTTGAATTTCCATACGTGACTGTTTTCGGAACCTCGTGGAGGGTGATCTAGCGTTTGTTGACTAAGAGCGCTTTTTCAGTGGGGGTGCTTTACCTAACAGACATCACTTGACCTGCGCCCTTTGCTCTCCGAGTTGACAGTACTCCGTACCTATCCAAGCCTGCCCCTGTTCTCGTGCAATACGTGTAGACTCGATAGTAGTCAATGTCTTGTTGTGCATGTCTGACTACCGATGTAATTTTACTGTTGGACCTTGGATCTGATCACTCTCCAACATGACGCCCGATTAGAGACCCATTCCTAACTGCGATATGAACATAACAATTAACATAAAGAAATGTGAAATGGTTTAATAGTGATCGGGTCACTAGAGTAGGCTCGTAGAGGGAGACTAGTGACTCCAAAAGAGGCCACCCGGTATCAGCCAAAGCACTGTCATCGTCATCAAGAGTACCTAGACTGCCTCTAGCGCTAGAAAGCAATCAGACGTGTACACATACCAGTATTTACCAAGATATTACATAGACTATACCATTAAAATTGTAGACATGATGAGGTTCAACAGACTTAGAGTCGTTTTCATGTGATTACTAAAATTACGAAGTAGCAGTTTCGGGCTAGGAAGAAGCTGTGCTCGTAAGTCTTGGTAGTCGTAAGCTAAGTTGAAATAATTACATGCTAAGCTCTCAAACCCAGAGGCTGATATCCATACGAGAGTCCTATCTCCCCAGCTAACGTACCTCCTGGTTTGAGTAGACACCCGAACTACTCCTCGTCGTAGTCGGGATCTTCATAATCAAAATCAAACCCCTGATCATTGATAAGGTCATCAATGCTAATATGCTCTAGTAACAAATCCACTCTTGTAATCTCGTCGAGGGATTCGATGGAAAGGTCTTTACCAACGTTGTTTTGGTGCTGAGTTTTCAACGTAGCAGAGTCTGTGCCTGCTAGTCGACGAATGCGACGGATTCTGCTGGAAGAAGCAAACATTTTTTGATTCTCTTGCTGTCCCTCCTCGGTTCTTGCAAGAAGGGGCAAAGATGGATCCCCGTTAAGGTGAAGTTCGCGGCGATAAAGCCCGAGTTCAGAGTATGATGGCCCCTTCACAGCTCCAACAGTGGGGTCCCGATGTCGTGCGAGATGACCCGATGCGACGTAGTGCCGGGACCGGTCAACGCCCGTTTCCGGTACACTCTCGGGATGAGGTGGCGGCGGCTCATCGTGCCGGAGAAAAGCAAGTGGTCGGCGAACGGGCCGCGACCCTGCAGACTTGAGACCCGAAGGCGTTGGGGGCATCATGAATTTGGCTACCGGCTCGTCGTCCTTATCTAGCGACAGAAGCATGACTCGTCCGGTTGCGTCTCCGACAACCAATTTCGAATAGTCCGGGGAGAAACCTCCGCATGTGATGCACCCGGGGGCTTCGAGGAGGTCGCGAATCAGGGGTTCCCGAGCATTACGAACGTTCCAAACTTTCACCAGACCATCAGAGCCACCAGTGTAGAAGCGATCTGCCGTAGTTCCCCAAGCTGAAAACTTGACGCCGACGTCTTCTTCTTCCTTATCGATTGGCTCCTTGTGGCGAAGGGCGTGAATTGGTTTGTCACCACGTGCAGTATCCCAGACGTAGACGGTATTGTCAGTGCAAGCCGCCGTGATGTACGAGTAAATCACCGAGTTCGGCTTGATGGTGAGCTCGTTGATATCCCCAGCTGGACAATCGAGACACTGCATTTCCCCAAAACCCTGTTCTCCCTCCAGGCCTATGACGGGACGAAAGACACGAATCTGTGTGCGCGTGTGGTCATCCACCATCAAGCCGGACGGGGATGTTGAAACAATGAAGACTGGTTGTGTAGGGTGCCACGCCACTTCAAAAACATTTTGGGTCGACGCCGTCATGACCTTGACCCGCTCCCCGGCGCGACAGTCCCACAGGCAAATTTCGCCCGAGTTGAGTTTGTGATCTGGGATATCTCTATCGTCCCCAGACAAGCTTCGCGGGGAGTAGCCCACGAGAAGCAAATGCTGAACGGCTTCGGCCAAACCCCACTGCATCGTTGCCGGCAAGTAGGCCCACTTCTGAGTTGCAGTCGTCTGTTGGTCGTCCTCGTTCCATTTTCTGGACCCGGAGTAAGTCCTAAAAGGGCTTCCAGAAACGTTGTGCCTATCCACGCAATAGACACGAACAGCCTCAGTGGGTACATCGGCAGCTGTCGCAACCATGCCTGACTTTGATACGGCCACAAAATTGACATTGCCTCCGTGATGCCAGGTGCCGAGAGCCGTCATGTCTTTTCCGTCCTTGTTGACTCTCCATACTTTGACCGTCTTGTCAAAACTTGAAGTGTAAGCCCGGTCAGTCATTTTGTCGTAGTCGGAAGATACGACTGAAGAATAGAGCCACGGACTTTGGCTCTCTCTCATGGCCTCTGTCGAATTCTCGCCCTTTTCCACTATCGGGCGGGGAATGCGGTGATCCGAGAAGGCCTTCAGCCGTTTGGAGTCCGAGGAGCACAGAAGTAAATTGCCATCTCGATTATATTGTTGGTTGTGAGAATCCGAATGGGTCGTTGTGCCACAGATGAAGTTGTGGTTGGAAGTCCAGGCAATGGTCATGATATCACCCGCGCAGTTAACCCATTCCGTCCGCATCTCCATACCGTCCTCGTGAGCTTTACGGAATTCGTTGGTGAAGTTAATCTGACTCCGCATTCTTCCAAAGCCTCGGTTTCCGTTCATCTCCCGAGCCAAAAGTAGCGAAGAAATGTGACATGAGCGACGTGACTCTGTCTGCTTATCGAATTCATCCACCTTGAGCGTGAGCATCTTCGGCTGTCGTGGGGGCCTCTTATGCCTGTCGACCAGCTCGTCTAGCAAGTTTCGAATCGCAATGCAGTCTCTTTTCACGAGATCCCCTTTGAGCTGGAGTTCATGTGGCATGACCATCAGAAGATTGGGCTCTTTCCGTAGCATGTGGCCGATCTCCTTGACAACGTCACTACTTCGCCTTGTTTTTGGGCTCTTTTTGCAGGCTCGACGAACAGCTTGCCGCAGAGCCTCGAGCTCGTCAGGGTCGAAGTCCACGTGGAATGGTAGGCGATGTTTTGCTGCCGCCGCAGCTTTGGCTTGGACGAGTTCGGAAGACCCAAGGAGAACCTGTTGCCGCTCTTCGGTGGTGAGATAGGGTCGCCTCGGCATATGATACCACGCATTCCGCGCGGCGTGGCGGGACGTGGGAGGTCCAATTCTGGGGGCTTGTGTCTTTGATGACTTCCAAAGCTTCGCTCGCACTTTCATTCGGTAGTTGGCCGGAGAAACCGGCGGCTTATCGTTGTTGCGAACATCGGTCTGCTTCACTGGAGAAGTGAAACTGGGGCCAGATACAGGCTTTGTCGAAGCCGAGCTCACGCGCGCCTTCGTGGTCGCAATCGATGTAGCTGGTGAAGGTCTGGGAAGCGAACGGGTCGGTGTAGGTGTCGAAGGGGTGAATCGCGGGGTGTCGAAGGTAGGTGACGCTGCAGGTTCGGCGCGGAGTTGAAATTCCTGCAGGAGAAAGCACCATTCAGTCAAGATCCTTGCCGATTGTGAGAACATCCAGAACTTATAGTTCTCACCGGCTTTGAGGCATAATGGGTAATGAACTGGCTCGCGGATTTGGCTAGATTTCTTTCCAAAGACGGCGAAAGAAACCCCTTCTTCAGAGTGAACTCCGCCGCGAAATCACCAGAGCTACCGAGACGACACAAGACCTAGGCAGCCATGTTAGGCGGCTCGCTTCGGTCGAAGTGGGCAAGAAAGGGGCGCCGTGTGTCTCTCACCTGCCGACCGATTTCCACCTTGTCCACGTCAGGTGGAAGCTTCACCAATTGCGCGTCGATATATGGTTTCACTTGGGCCTTCAAGCACGCCGTGAGGCTCCTTGATCGACTAGGACTGGCATGGTTAAGGAGCCTCTGCCTCTTGCGAGGCGGCTCGTCCACGTCGTTCCCGTGTGCGGCCGGGCTTTGGGGCGGGGTGTCGTCCAAGCCAGTGAGGTCGATGTGGGTGACGTTGGAGTCGAGAGTGATATCGATACTTGGAGTGCTAGCCGGCATTGACCTGCTGGGGAAGGTCTGTACTGCATTCATGGGCAAACGTTGACATGCGCGCCGTCTCACGATCCCAAGCGACACAGGGACGCGTAAAGAGGGCTGTTGTCGCGTCGTGGGGGAGGTGAAATCGTAGTAAGTTTAAAGTAGGTTTCCAGAAGCTATAGTCGAAACGGGGAGGCGCGGGTAGTAGGGGTAGAAAGTAGGGCCGTGCACTACTCCTCAAATAGGCTAGTAAATTTCAGAAATAGTAGTAGTAAATAGTATTATTATAATAGCTTTGAAGTATTTTATAATTTTGCTAACTTTAGATAAAAGTTATTAGTATATAATCTAAAATTAAAAATTAAGTTTATAAGTTAAGGTAAATACTAAATTAATATTACTAATAAAACTATTAAAACGATTTAATTAATATATTACTATTAATATAATATCTCTACTTTCTAATATATAAGTACTATTATATATAATTAGGAGGTAAAATCTAGTATATTATAAAAGTATTAGCTAAAAGTTTAGTAAGGGAAAGAGTAATAGTAAAGTAGGTTTCTATAGGTTAT
>RYZW01000719.1:11682-25533 GCA_004367215.1 Colletotrichum trifolii | reverse complement strand
AGTATACCTAGAATACTAGGAAAGATTTACTAGGATCCAGGAAATTTAGTTAATATACCTTTTAAACGCGAACTCCTTTTAAATTATATATTAAAAAATCGCTAAAACAAGAAAATTAATACCAGGGGCCTACTAGGTAATATCTATTAACCTCAAAGATATTAAGAAAACCCTAATACCTAAAACTTTAGTTAATCTAAAGAAATATATCTTAGTAAATATACTTGAAAGGTTCCTAGACCTATTTAACCTAGAAAAAGCTTACTAAGTATTTACTAGTAAAAGGTTATTAAATTATATAATCTTATTAATACTTAATAAGGATAGGAATAACCCTCTTCTCCCCTAAAACCCCCTCTATAATATATTATAATAGGAATTACTAGTATCTAAGAAAATACTAGACGATTTCCTAGATGAAAGTTTTATTAAACCTAATAGATTAGTTATTAAGATACTTATCTTCTTTATTAGGAAGCTTAGTAGAAGTATTAGGTTCTATATAAGTTATAAAGTCTTAAATATAATTATAAAGAAAAATAGATACCTTTTACTTCTTANTTATATTAGAAACTTTTTAGAAAATTACTAGTATTTACTAGTTTATAAAACTTAATATTATTATAGTTTTCTATAAGATATAGATTAAAGATAAAAACTAGGAAAAGATAGTATTTTATACTTAGTATAGTTTTTTTAAGTAGATTATTTACTTTTTCAGGTTTACTAAAACCCTAGTAATATTCTAGTAGTATATTAAAAAGATATTATATTATTTCCTAAATAATTTTATTATAGTATATATTAATAATATCTTAATTTATACTACTAGGTTAAAAAAGGATTATAAGGTTTAGGTATAGAAGGTTTTCTACTACTTTACTAATACTAGGTTATCTCTAGATCTAAAGAAATATAAGTTTTTAGTAATAATAGTAAAATATATAAGGTTTATTCTAATAGTAGGGAAAAGTATCTTTTATAACCCCCTTAAGTTAACTATAATTAGGAACTAGCTCCCCCCTAGGTTTATAAAAGAAACTTAAAGCTTCTTAGGATTCTATAACTATTATAAAAGTTTTATCTTTAAATATAATATAATTATAGAATTATTAGCCTATTTAATATAGAAAGACTTCCTTTTCTAGTAAAGAATAGAATAGGAAGCTACTTTTATTAAACTTAAATACTTCTTTATAGAAAAACTAGTATTCTATATATTTAACCTTAAGGCTATTACTATTATAGAAACTAATTACTCCGTGTTTATACTAGGAAGAATTCTAACTTAAGAAAATAGTATAAGTATAGTTTACCTAGCAGTTTTCTACTCCTAATAACTATTACTTATAAAATATAATTACTTAATTTATAATAAAAAGTTAATAGTAGTATTGGTATACCTATAGGCTTAGAAAACTAAACTTTTAATTATTAGATAGTTTAGAGTTTTTTTAAACTATAAAAATCTTAAATATTTCATAAAAAGGTAATAGTTTACTAAGAAATAAAGCTAGTAAATAAAAGAGCTATCCTAGTTTAATTTATATATTCAAGATTACTTAAGGTTTTACATAGTAATCCTAGATATTCTATTAAAGTATAAATAAGATATATTTATAAAATAATATAATAAGAAACTATAAACACAAATTATTTAAATTATCCCTAATAATATATAATTTAGTAACTTTTAAATAAAAGGTATTAAATTAAAAGAACTACTAGTTTTTAATAAGAGACCTAACCTCGAGGAACTTTAGATCTATATAATAGAGAAAAATATAATATTTTAAAAAGTTAAAATAGGTATCTAGTAAGAAGAATATAATTTCCTTCTTAATTTATATTTAAAAGTTTAGATCTCTAAATATTAACTAGATAATTTTAAATATTTAATATTTTAAGGGAAAATATAAATACTTAGAAAGAATAATAAAAAGAATCCCCTTAATAAGCTAAAGATAAAATTAGTTTAGGAATTATATAACTCTACTACTACTAGCTACTTAGGGAAGAATAATATATTTGAGATTATAAATAAGAAGTTCTTCTAGCTAGACTAGTTATAAACTATAAAGAGATTTATATAGAACTATAATATCTATACTAATATATATATCTAGAAATAAGTAAAAAAGAATTTCTTAAAACTTTTCCTAGTACTTAACTAGTTATACTCTAATTTATTAATAAGTTTTATTACTAATCTCCTACTAATTAGAAAGAACTATAGCTAATACTTTTAAATTATTATTAATAAGTTAAGTAAATTAGTAATACTTAAGGAAATAAGTACTATAGAAGCTAAAATATATACTTAGTAGTTCTTTAGTTACTATTATAAATTTTATAAAATACTATAATTTATTATTAGTAATTATAGTTTAAACTAGGTAAGTAAGTTCTCGAGAGAGTTTTGTTATTTAATAGGGGTAATATCACTACTTAGTACTAGCTATTACTTTTAAACTAATAAGAGAATAGAATACTAGAATTAAGAAATTCAAGTTATACTATAAATATATATATACTAGTACTAGGATAACTAGGGGGACTTACTACTTACTATATAACTTATTTTATAGAATAAGTATAACTCAAGTATTAAGACGATACTATTCTTTATAGAATATAGTTACTATATTAATCTTATACTTACTATTAAAGATATAGGAGGGGTAATATCTAAAAGAGAAACTATTACCTAACTACTAGTTAATAAGATAAAAGAGATTATAGGGTTTATATGACCCAAAATCGTAATAGTTTAGTAGTAGAATAAAGCTTTAACTAATAGCTACTAGTACCCCGTAGATAGGTACTAAATAAGTAATAAAGTATAATTAAATATCTTAAACTATAAGTTACTATAGCTAAATAAGAAACTAGACTAGTTATACTATAAGTATAAAGTTATAAGAATTATTATACTATATATTATTAAATTAAATATATTAGGGATAATTTATTCTAAGTTTTATATTAATCTTTTCTAGAAAATAGCTAGTAACCCTCTTTTTAGCTAAGAAGTTATTAACCTATAACTACGACTTATAGTTAGTAATAATAAAATAGAATAGGAAGTTAAGGATATTCTAGTAGTAAAGTAATACTAGGTAAGTAGAGGGTAGTAATAGTAAGCTTTTATTAAATAGAAGGGATTTATAGATACTATATAGGAGGTAGTAGATATAATACGGGAAATAGAGGTATTAGATTAGTATAAGTTATATTTTAGGCTAATTGATAAGTATAATAGAAACCCTAAAAAAGTAGCTTTAGTATACTACTAGTAAAGAGGGGGGTAATATTATAAATTATACTTAACTAGTTAACTCTAGTTCTACTTAAATCCCGATAACTATACTTAAAAAGTTAAGTATTAGTAGGTTACTAATAAGCTACTAGTATTACTCCTAAATAGACTTTTTACGCTTTTTATAAGAACCTCTCTTTTACTCCTTAGTTCTAAATAAATAGTATTTATACTCCTTATAGCTAAATCATAGCCTAGGCCTAGCCCTTCGTTCCTAAGCCTAGCTTTTTATACTAATAATTCTTTTATTTTTAATTAAAAGAATAATATATAAAGTTACTATAGAAATTAAACTAAGTATTACTAATTACTATTTCTTAGCTTAGCATTATTCTAAATACTAATCAAGATAAGAAATTAGTATGAATAGTAAAAGAAATACTAATAAAAGTATATAAATATTTTCTAGAAATATTAAGTAAATTAAAGTTAAAATTATAGTTAATATACTTAATTTACTACTTAAGATATTTATTAAGAATAGTAGTATTATTAGTAGAAAGTTATTATTCTTGGATAATATACAAGATATTAAATAATACTTCGGGTTAGTATATTAAAAAAAGTATATTCTATATATATATATTATTGAATATATACTTTCTTAAGTACTTTAAATATAATATATGGATTAAAGAATACTAGCTTTTACTTTTAGTATTTTTAGTATAAGTAGAGAGTATTACTATTAAAACTTAAGATATTTCTTTCAAAAGTAAAAGGAGTTATTTCTATAAACGTAATCTTAAGTTTTACTTGAAATAAAACTTTTTAAAGCTCTTTATCTTTATAGTATGAGAAAATAGTATTAGAGAATCTGATAGTATTATCTATTTATATACTCATAGAGCTAAAATCCTTATTAGTAAAATATAATACAAGGAAGTATAAATTATATATTAGTATCTCTATTTATTATTACTCTCTATAATATTTAGAATAGATTATCTTTTAGTAAATACTAGCTTCAGTAAGGCTATATAATAGTTTAACAGTAATTATTATAGATCCTAGGAAAAACTATTTCTAAAATAAAAAAGTAAATTCGCTATAATATACCTCATAGGTTCTATTTTAGCTTAAATATAAACTTAAAACATATCTTAAAACTATATTATTATACCTTTATATTAGAAGAGAACTAGGGTTTTAGCTAAAATTAACTATTAGCTATTCTATTAGATTATTAGTAATTATATCAATATTTCAAAGTTACTATTATTACTAAAACTCTAGATTATAAAGTATGATTTCTCGTAGACTTTATTTATATTTATATTCTTAGTCTTATTAATAATATATACCTTAAAATACTTATAACGTTTATAGAAGATAGGGTTATACTAGATGATCTTAATAATATTATTATGAATAATATTCTTAACCCTCTTTATAATTAACTCCTTAAATTATAAACCTGATATTATAATAATAATTGTTTAATAGAAAATAAAGGAAAAATTTATATCTAACTATTCCTTAACCATTAAGTATACTATATGATAAAGCTTATATTTAAACATTTAAACTAGAATAGTAACTACCATAAGCCTTGAAAATATTATTATCAACAATAATTCGGTAAAAATATTACTAACTATATCAGGAAATAGAGGAGTATTCTTACTGATAATGGTAGAATTACTATTATATATAATAATAGTATTTTGTAGTATCTACTAGGTATTCTAGGGTTTTATAGGGATATCTATAGACGAAATCGGGGTATTACTATAAAAGTATATATTTCTATATAATATTAGACTTCTAGTAATAGTATTGGGAAAATAACTAAAATAATATATATTAATACTTTTAATTCTTAGTATTATTAGTAGTTTACCTGATAAATTATCAGTTATTCTTGAGAATATAGGTCTATAGCTATTATTCAAGACTTTTGAAAACTGTAAAAAGAATTCAAGAATATATATTTTACTATAAGTAGCCATAAGGCGAAATAGGCTTTACTATTTTCATTCTCTTATTATATATATAAGAGACTAAAATAGGAAAGCTACTATATATGAGATATCAGGGCTATTATACATTATTAAAGTCGCATTAAAGGTATGTTTAGTATAAGTACAGTAGATTTCCTTTATTATTTTCTATATAGTATAAGCCTAAGTAATAATATTGAAAGAGAAAATAGAGTTTTCTATAAAGTATAAGTATATACTAAAAATAAGTAATATAAATATAAAGCTATTTAGACTAATAGTATTATTAATTACCTTATATACTATTTAAAAGAATCTTTCTCGAATTATCTTAAGAATTCTTTCAGAATGAATCTTATATACTTAGTAGAAAAAAGTATAGTAACATTTAAGTTTACTAATACTATTATATACTTTCAATAGTACTATTGAGATTATTAATCCTATAATCTTTCCTTCTAATCTAAACTCTTTAGATTAAAATACTATTTTTATATTAGTAATAATAAAATCTAGAAATCCCTAATAAGAATTAATCTAGTATATTTCAAAAGCTTCTTATACTATTTTCGCCGACATATTTAATAAAAACTAAGTAGTATTAAGTACTATAGTAATATTAATAATATAGAATATAAAAAAACTATCGAAATAGACAATATTAATAATAGCTTCAAAAGCTAAACTTAACATAATCCTAAATAGTAAAATAGAAATAAGAAAGAATAGTACTATATATTTGGTACTAGTAATAGTACTACTTGAGAACCTTTAAGACTTTATATTTAGCTCAATATCCCGCTGTAGTAAAGATATTATAGAAATATACTATAGCTAAATAACTAAAATATTAGTAAATGTCTATATTTCTGATTCTATAAAATATATAGAAGTAAGTATTTTCTCTTTATTAAGGAATATCTATAGATACTCCTATTTTCGAATAATAAATATAATTCTTTTACTCTAGTAAAACTAGTTATAGATATTATTAAACATGATACTAAAGTAATTTATATCCGCGAAATAGAATAAGAAAAAGGTATTATATAGTATTATATAAAACATAACAATACTAAGTAGTATAGGAGTATTTACTATTCTAAGTATTATAATTAGGGTAGAACTACTAGAGCGGATTATAACTAGTTTACTTTATAGAAATATAAAGGTTAAAGTAAAGTTAATTATTTATTTAAAAACTATAAACTAGGAATACTTAATAGTTAAGAAACTAGTAATATTTGAATTTAGTTACTATTGCTCTATACCTAGAATAGTATCTAAACTCTTCACTCTATATATAGATTTAACTATATATTTTACCTAATTATAGTATTTATACTAATACTAGGTTATAACTAGTTAAAATAGTAATACAATTATCTATTATCGTAGATAATTATACCCCTAGTTTTAATATTTAACCCTATAGTAATAGAAGACTTTGTAGTAATAGTTTATATAGGGAAGGTTTTATCAAAACTAAAACTAAGTATATATAACTAAGTATAACTATAAAGGTTATAGGGTTAAGAACGTTTTTAAACCTTTTAAAAATAGAACAAAATAGAATACTTACTTTAAAATATAGAAGCTAAGTATTCTATAATTTATTACTCTTCTATAACTTTCATAATGGAATTAAAATCTTCTTAGAATCTATACAACTATCTATAATAAACTAACTACGAGATAAATATAGCAGTATTAAGCTATAACTATTATAACTAAAGCTATAAATATATTAAACTAGGTTTTAATAAGATTATTCTGAATATTATAATTAATACATAGTTTATAAATATTAAAAAGAAAATTATCTAGCTATTCTATAGACTACTATACTAAGCTAATAATATCAGAAACTAAATATCGATTAGATAATACTCTAATATTAATACCCTATTATAATACTAGTCACTAGATACTTTAGAGTATCATAATATTATAAATATAAGGGTTTTAAAAGCTATCTAGCTATACTAGAAGTATCTATATCTATCTAAGTATTATTTATATATTAGCTATACTTAATTAATATATTAAAACTATTTACTAATAAGAGTAGGCTGAGTTTTACTATACTTATATAGAGATTATAACTTAATTTATATTAGTAGTAGAGAACCTTTATATTAATAGTACAAAATCTCGTCTTAGGAGTAAGTAGGATCTAGTTAATAGAAGTATTAAAATTATAGATATTGAATTTATAATAAATATTTTAATAGAGTATTTATAGTTAGTAGTAATTCAATATTTCGAGACTCTTGAATTATATATAGCTATAAAGGTATGAAAGTATAAGGGTATAAGGTTATTATAGAAAGAGTTATTAGTTATTTATTATTAAAAATATTAACGCGAAGCGGGTATACTAGCTACTATAGCTACGAGGAGTTTAGCCTTAGATTAACTAAAGGCTAGCTATAATACTTAGTAGGGGGGTAGGAAGGCTAAAGTTATACTTTAGGGGGTAATATATCTACTAATAGTTATAGTAGAAAACAAACTATTAGCCTTTCCCCTAATAATATTTAAATTAAGTAAACTCCTTTGAAAAATTATAACTAACTAATAACTATTAAGTATAAAAATATATGTAGAAATTATATTTATACTCTTAGTAATCTTATTGTTAAAAGCTTTTCTCTTAGTAAAAATATATCATACTATTTAATCTTAGAAGATTCTAGTAATTTTACTTCTATCTAGAATGAAAGGTTATTTGCTAAAAAATAATATAAGTAATATCCTAGAAGTAGTAGGGATATAATCCTCGAGGTTATATTATATCTAGTACTAAATAATAAGCTTTTTATATCTATTATTTCTCTAAAATACTTAGAAATTATTTTTAAGTATAAGGTTGTATTGAAAGTCTTTGATCTATTTAAAGTTATATACTTCTCGGGAACCCTTTAAAGGAAACTACACTTAGTAGTTGGCTTTTGCTTTATTTACCTTATAGATACTACTAATTCTAAGGAACTATAGAAACTATAGGAGAAACCTTAAGTAGTAAGACTTAGTTAGTATATATAATAGCTGATAAATATAGAAGATATATTATAAGGGGAAAGTATAGGCCTATATCCGTCGTAGTTACTCTTTAAGGCTTATAATTACGTGATACTAATACTAGCTAGCTAGTAGCGCCTATTACTAGCTATTAATAGTTACTAGCTATTAATAGTAAACGGTAAGAGCTAATAGCTAGTAGTAGTTATTATATATAGTTTACGTAATTAGAAAGTATATATATATATATATATATATATACCTACTAGTCACGCTTATTTGCCGCAGGATTCGAACCTATTACTCCTACTATGATAGTAAGAGCTAGCTAGATATTAAACTACTACGTTAAACGAGAGAGAAATTATTATTAAAACTATTAATACTCTTATATTTAATAAGGAAAGTTTAGTATACTACTATAAAGTCTACTTTTAGATTACTAGCTAATTTCTATTTATTATATAAAACATATTATTTCTCGAGAATATATTTTATAGACTAATAATCTATTTTACTATATATATAATACATTTAGTAAATATATATATATATTTATATAGAAACTAGGGAAAAGTAATATCTATTCTATAGTAATAAGAAGTAGTCATAAGTATAACTATAATCTCAAGTATTACTATGAAGTATATTATATATATATGTAATTTAAAACTATTTCTTACAAATATTACTATGATTTCTATTATTCTGAGACTATTATAACTTTTGAAATACAATAGTATTATTTATAATTAAATATAACTAGTTATAGAAATTCTAAGAAATTAATATAAAGCTAAAAAATACTAATTAGTATTCTAGTATACTATAATATATATTTATAAGCTAGTTATAGAAAGCTTTATTAGTATACTAATTAGCCTTAAATACTTTCTAGAAATATATAAACTTTCTAATAAATATTATAAGTATTTTCTTTTTATTCTAATTCGGAATCTTAGTTATTATATTCTTAAAAATAGTATTTTACTAGTTAGAGAAATATATCTTGTAGATTTTATTATTTTTGAAATATTCCTAAGTATATATAGTTATCTAATTAAACTATTACTTTCAGTTAGGGTATATAGAATATCTAAGATAAAAAATAAAAACTTAATCTTTTAGTATAATAAAGAAAACTCTTATTTATATATAATATAAAATACTAAATTTAAGATAATAATTATAAAAGATGTAGATTTTGGTTTTAAGAATATTATAGAAGTTTCTACTATACTTTATATTTTTATTATATAATTTTATAATATTTATAGTATACTTAGTAAATAAATTTTCAAATAGGAAAATAGTAGAAAGGTATAAGGGGTATTTAGATTATTAAAAGTATTACATATTCCTATTATCTTAGAATATCTTCTACTAGTAAAAAAGCTATATATTATATAGTTTAAGGATTAGTAGTTTTATTAGTAGTAGTAAAAATGATATATTTTATATAAATAGTAGTAGAAGCTAGGTATCTTGTATAAAGTTGTTAGATATTAACTAGGTTTTGGCTATAATTATTATTTCTTTCATTTTAAGTTTAGTAACATGGAAGAGTAATTCTAACTCTTTATTTATTTTAAAGAACCTATTAACTTATTTGAAATAATATCTAAAGTTAATCTTAAAACCTAAGATAGGTTTCTTTATATTATTAAACTTTATAGGAATCTAATGTTCAAAAGCTTTATATTAAGTAAATTAGTATAATATAGTAAAGAGATTCTTATTATGTATCTTAAGTTTAATTATATAATTCATAAAAGTAGTAGATTATATATTTATTAATAAGTAATTATATTTCTATAAACTACGTGTTAAAATCTATTTTAAAATATTTAAAAAACTTTCAACTATAAATCTTCAAGAAATTATATAAGTGGATATGAAGTACTATATAAGTAGTAATATATGTAGTATTTATTTCTATAAAGTTATTATAGTTGATTTTAAAGAGCTTTCTAAAGAAATCTATATCATTATATTTAGTTACTTTTACTCTGTACCTGGAATAGTATCTAAGCTCTTCACCTTATATATAGATTTATCTATAAATTTTACCCGGTAATAGTATTCGTACTAATACTAGCTTATAACTAGTTAAAATAGTAATGAAATTACTTATTATTATAGATAATTATACTCCTAGTTCTAATATTTAACTTTATAGTAATAGAAGACTTCGTAATAATAATCTATATAGGGAGAGCTTTATTAAGACTAAGGCTTAATATATAAAGCTAAAAGTAACTATTAAAGTTATAAGGTTAAGAACCTTTTTAAACCTCTTAAAGATAGAATAAAATAGAGTACTTACTTCGAGACATAAAAGCTAGGTATTCTATAATCTATTACTCTTCTATAACTTTTATAATAATACTAAAACTTCTTTAAAATCTATATAGTTACTTATAAAAAGATAATTATATAATAAATATAAAGATATCTAGCTATAATTATTTTAACTAAACTTATTAGTATATAAGACTAAGCTTTAAGAAAATTATTCTAAATATTATAATTAATAAGTAACTTATAAATATTTAAAGGAAAATTATCTAACTATCTTATAAGTTATTATACTAAACTAATAATATTAGAAACTAAGTATTAATTAAATAATACCTTAATATTAATACTTTACCATAATACTAGTTACTAGATATTTTAAAGTATTATAATATTATAATTATAAAAGTTTTAAAAACTATCTAGTAATATTAGAAATATCTATATCTATATAAGTATTATTTATAAATTAGCTATATTTAATTAATATATTAAGATTATTTACTAATAAGAATAAGCTAAGTCCTATTATACTTATATAGAAATTATAAGTTAGCTTATATTAGTAATAGAGAACTTTCGTATTAGTAGTATAAAATCTCGTCTTAGGGGTAAGTAAAGTTTAGTAGGGATATTAAGGTCGCGGATATTAAGGTTATGATTTGAATAGAGTACTTATAGTTAGTAGTAATCAAATATCTCGAGATATTTAAATTATACGTTAATNTATGAGGGTATAAGGGTATAAGGGTATAAGGGTATAAGGGTATAAGGGTATAAGGTTATTATAGAAGGAGTTATTAGTTGTTTATTATTTGTGAAAAGGTTAATACGGGGTAGGTATACTAGCTACTATAACTATGAGGGGTTTAGCTTTGGATTAACTAGGGACTAGCTATAGTAGTTAGTAGGGGGAAGTAGGAAGGCTAAAGTTATACTTCAGGGGGTAATATGTCTACTAATAATCGTAGTAGAGAGCGAGCTATTAGCCCCTCTTATATTATTATATAACTTAAATATCTCTAGAATTATATAGTTATTATTTAGGGTTACTTAAACCATTACTATAATAAGGCTTAATCTAAAGTTGAATTTAAAGTTTGGCTTAGATATATTAGTAAAAGGGGTAAAAGAAATTCAAAAAGAGGGAAAACTGTTTAAGAAAGAATAGGGGTTCTTAAGNATATATATATATATATATATATATATATAGTATATCATTTAAACTTCCTTATTCTAATATTGTATTTCTTTATTAATTTAAGAGTAATAGTTAGTACTAAGTAGCTATATTACTCCTATTGAATAGTAAAAATCTTTCTAAAACCTATTTATTTAGTTTAAACTATAATTACTAATAATCAACTATAATAACTTCTAAAACCTATAGTAGTAGCTTAGGAACTACTAAGTATATATTTTAGCTTCTATAGTATTTATCTCTTTAACTATTACTAACTTATTAAGCTTATTAATAATATCTTAAAAATACTAGTTCCTTTTTATTCTAGTTGATAAAATATTAGTAATAAAATCTATTAATAACTGGAGTATAATTAATCAAGTATTAGGAAGGATTTTGAGAAACCTCTTTTTATTTATTTCTAGATATATGTATTACTATAAGTATTGTAGTTCTATAGAAATTACTTTACTATTTATAATTAACTAAACTAGAAAAGTTTCTTATTTATAATTTTAAGTATACTATTCTCCCTTCAATAACTAGTAATAGTAAAGTTAAATAATTCCTAGACTAATTTTATCTTTAGTTTTATTGTACGTAATTAGGGGGCAAAATCTAGTATATATTATATATAACTAAATATAGCTAAGCACGTTACGCGAAGCTCTATTTTAAATAGTTTAAATAAGGCGAAACCTAGTAGAGATAATACCGCGGCTGAGGTTTCTTCTAGCGAAAACTCTATTACTTAAATATATTATTCCTAATATACCTTTCTAGATTTAAAAGCTTTATTTATAAGCTAGCTTCTAAATAATATTATTAATATTTTATTTACATCTTATAAGAAATATTCTAAATAACTGTTTTATTCTTATTAAACCTCTACCCCTATAGTAAGAAAAGTAGTACTATTTTTAGGTTATTTAGGTACTTCTTATTTACTAGGGGGTACCTTAAATATAAAGGTTCTAGTATCCCTAATATCTCAAAGCTTTTCTTCTTATTATAATTTTAAATAGTATAACTAATCTATTATATTAATCTAAGTAATAAAAGTACTAAACTAGTAACTTTAGAGAAGTTTTGTAAAACTATTAGCTATAAGATCCCCTAAAAATATATATTTAATCTTAAAATACCTTTACTAGTTCTCTTAATATAGCTAGTAGTTATAGATATTTATATATTTTAACTTTATATATAGTTAAACTATTTTAGCTTTTATAAAATATATTATTTACTAGTTATTATATTAGATTTAGATAGCTAGGTAAAACTTATATACTCTATTTTTATTAAATATATTTATTATAAGGTCTATTTAAAATATAATAATAAAATAACTAGTAAAAATAACTTCTTAAATAACTTAAAATAGTACTAAAAGCTCTATTTTAGTTATTAAAATAGTAATAGTATTTTATTTATTAGCTTACTATATTATTAAGTTTCTGAAGAAATATATAATATATATTTAAAAGTGTTTTAATTAGTACTATTATCTATAAAGCTAATATCTATAGTAATAACGAGGCTATTAAATAGATTACTAGCTTTGTAGCTAAACTTAAGGTAGAGGTTCTTCGTCTCGTNTTAAATAGATTACTAGCCTTATACCTAAATTTAAGGTAGAAGTTCTTTATCTTACTAAAATATTATATTATTTATTTAGTTTTAATATAATAGTTATCTAAAAAAGTTTTAGTTAAAACGTGATAATTAGCTTACTGCGTAGGTAATATCTAGTTTTGTTATAATAGTAGTATAATTGATAAAGCTGATGTTTTATTAGTAGTGTTTGATTTCTGTGTAAGAGGTTTAATTATGTTATAGGGAGAGTTTGTTAGGTTTTAGAGGGGTTTTAAATTATTTAATGTGTTATATATATTTTGTGAGGTATTTAAGGAGCTTTTCGATATATATTATTTATAAAAGCTATAGCTATTACGTTACTTAATTTTAAATAACTTTAATACTAAAGAACTATTATAGGTTTTTATTTCTCTTAAAATAATACTTCTTTTAGAGGTTTACTAATAATATAAGTATTTTAGATATATTTTTTAAGGGGAAAGAGA
>RYZW01000719.1:0-11620 GCA_004367215.1 Colletotrichum trifolii | reverse complement strand
TTTCCTATAATAAGTTTAAAACTAAAATATTTAAGGTTTATTTCTAAGTAGTATTATTAGAAGAAAGGGGATTTCTAAAAGTTATATAGTATTTTATTTAGATAATAGATTTTGTTTTGTGTTTAATAACCTAGTAGTATTTCTATATAAATAATTTTATTAAATATTATATATATAAATATGTTAACTATATTATATTAGAATAGTTTAAGATTAAAGTAATTAGTAATTACTATAAAAGTTCGAAATAATATATTTACTAGGGTTACTATATAGGTTTCGTGGTTATCTTGTAGCTATTGATCTCTATGAATAATAAAGTAAGTTTTAATTTTTAAGAAATATTTATATTTATTAAACTTATAAATATAAACCTAGTAATACTTTAAAATTTTTAAGTTTTTTATAAGAGCTTTATTAATTTTACTTTAGAAATAAGATTTGATATAATTCCTAAGATGAGTTCTTTTAGCTATTATTATTATTTTAGTATATAGATAAGTAAGTATTACTAAGTGAGATATAGGTAATAATAATATATAGTAATAGCTTCTACTATAAACCTCTTAGAGTAAATACCTCTATTTCCTTATATTTTAAATGTTCTTTGATATTTAATTTACTTTATAGTTAAAGTTTATTATTAAAAATCCTAATATCTATATCTTAGAGTCCTTGGAAATTTTAAACTTCTAGGATCCCTTCTAGTTAATTACTTATACAATTCTATAGTTATAAATAGGAATATCTTAGAATATCTCGAAATAACTAAAAAGCGTTAGTTAAAAAAATAGCTTTAAATAAAGGTCTCCTAATAACTCTAGTATAGTACTTTATCTATTTTTTATACTTAACTTTCTCTAGTAATACTTAAACTCCTTAGTACCCTATAGTTTTATTTATATAAATAAGATTATAGAAAGAAATAGTAAGTAACTCTAGTAGGGTTATTAATATAACCTTTATAGTTTTAAATACTTTATNAACTTAGGGGTAGTTATTATATAGATATAAGACCTCGAACTATTATAATTATTTCCTATTATATTAACTATTCTATTAGGCTTTTTATTTAGGCTTAAATAAGTAATTAAGCTAACTTCCAGTAGTTTTACTATAGTTATTTATTTTTATAACTATTAAGTAATTTTATTAGAATTAAATTATTTAAAGTTATTTTATAGAGAAATTAAATCTCTATTAAAGAAGAGTATTTTATTAAAAGAGATATTATAAGTTATAATAACTTTATTTTAAAGTAAGTTCTATATTTAATACTAATTAGTTAAAATATAGCTAACTAAAAAGCTAATAAAAGTATACCCCTCGAAGTATACTAGCTAGTTATATTTTAACTTTATATTTATAATTAAAATAAAATATTTATAATTATAAATATAAAAGTAGGCTAAGTCTAGTCTCGTAATATTATCTTTTTAAGTAGTTTTATAAAGTTTCTAGTATAGTATTTACTAGCCTAAAAGGTATATTAATATTTAGTTATAAAGAAATATTATAGCTTATAAGGTTTTAGGCTAGAAATTATAAGGTAGCTTACTACTATACTTTATAGCTTTTATATAAGTTTTAATAATAACTCTAATATATTTAATACCCCTATTTTAGCTCTAAGTATATAGAGTAGATAGCTTAAAGTATATATTTTAAGAAGTAAAGTCTAATTTTAATTTCTTATACCTAGGGACCTTATTATTATATTCGAAAACCTTAATATTAATACTATACTAGTATTTAAAACGCTTATAAAACTCTTAAATACTCTTATAATTATAGCTTTAGTATATATCCATAACAATAAGTAATTTCATTACTATTTTAACTAGTTATAAACTAGTATTAGCACGAATACTATTATCGGGTAAAATTTATAGATAAATCTATATATAAAGTAAAAAGCTTAGATACTATTCCAGGTACAAAGTAAAAGTAACCAAATTATTATAAGTATATTATAATTAATAAAATAGAAATCCTAAAAGTAATTAATAGCTCTATCTATAAGTATTAGAATTAAAATATAACTATTATAGTTCTACTAATAATAAGAGAAATTAAAAGTAATATATTTCTTACGAGTAATATATAAAGTATTTTTATATTTTATATAATAAATCGTTTACGTAGCTTTACTAATACTATATATTTTATATACTTCCTACATAAACTAGTTTATTATCATATTTCAAATAACTATCAGTAGTCTAAACACTTTATATAGTAGAAATAAAGTAATTTAGAAACCTTCTATTAAAATACCCTCGGTATTAATAGTAGAACTACTTATTACTTTTAGGAGTCTTTAATTAATATTTATAATATATTACTAGTACTAGTAATATCTAGGAAAACGCTTATACTATACTAATTATACTACTATAATAATTACTTTCTCATAAGTATATAGTATTTCAAAACTTACTAGTTATATTAAATAGTAATGATTATAGTTTTAGAGTAGTTCTTCGTCTACAATTAAGATAAGTAGTCCAGCTTAGTATTTTACTAATAGCTTCTTTTTTATAATTACTAAAAAAAGATAAAGTTAATGGCTAAAGTAATATAAAAAGTAATATTATAGAAATATAACTTAACCTTTTAACTTTTTATAATTTGAATAAAAATCTTAATATCTCTATAACCTTTAGTTAACATAAACTTTATATTATACTGAATATAGGTTTTTAGAAAAGCTTTTTCAAAGGTTATAAACTACTTCATATCTTAGAAATTATAAACTAAAACGCCTAAATCGAGGATAAAAGAGTTTTAGAGAAAATAATATTACTAAAATGCTTATTGTAATAGATTATCTATATAGTATTATAGCTAGTTTAGCTGGAAAGCTAATTATATATTTGTTATTATCTAAAGTTCTTAACTTCTCTTAAGAAATCTAGATCTAAAATAATAACTATTTAATCTTTATTTCAGTCATAATATTTAATACTTAATCTTTATAAGCTAACTAGGAGTATATATAATAATAGTATACTAATAAGTAACTTAGCTTATATTTTAGGAAATATAGGAGTTTATGTAAGTTCTAGAAATATTTCTTATTATTTTAGATATTTAAAATATTAGTAGAGACTTTTATTAAAATATTAGAAATACTATAATTTATCTTATTGTACTATTAAGTTTTAGAGAAGTTTCATATAGTTTTTATAATAATTAAAGTAAATTTATTTAGGAATATTAAATCTAAATAATTATAGATTATAAATATATAATTTAATATATAAGACTTAATTAGTAAGTAAACTAGTAAACTTATAAGATTATAAACCTAAAATACTCTAGTAATAGAAAGAGTTTACGATTACTTAAATATTATATATAGTATTTTATTATTTCTGAAACTATATTTTGGTTATTATTTTTATAATAAAATATTTTAGTTTAGGGGATAAAAGTATTTTATAATATATTAGATGTGATGAATAAATAATATAGTATATAGTCTAAAAGTAGGTTGTTGAAAAGTATGTTTTCTTCTAACTAGAATGAAGCGTCTGAATACGCTTAAATAGAACGGTAAATATCTTATATAAGCTACTAGAGTTAAACAGTAGCTAGTAGAGTCGTATAGCAGCTTTAGTATTATACGTATTTTCATATACCCCCCTAGTAGTAGAGCTACTAGAGATACCCTTATATCACTTAACTAATATACTAAATAAATAAAATAGGGTAAATAGTTCTTAAAATAGATCTTCTAGTACTCGAATAAAAGAAATTAATAAAATCATTGTAATCTATCGCATATTTAACTATCTTTATCAAGTATTAATAAGAGTAATCAGTCAGCTCCTTCTAAAATTACTAGTAATCTAATCTTTATATACATTGTAAATAAATTATTTATTAATTTTTAATTTACTAGATTTCTTTCTTCTCTTCTATACTAATATTTTTAATAGTCACCCTCCTACTTAAAAGTAGTACATTTCTGGTAATATGAATTCTATATATTAGTTTTAGGCGTAATAATATATATTAGTTATTATTAATATTTTAACTATAGGAAAAACCCCTCGAGTCTATTAAGGGAGATATTATTAAACCTGAGAACTAATATGATATCACTAGCAACCTTTTGAAACGCTTAATATCTTCTTCTATTAATTATCTAGTACTAGTATTTACTAGCTATATTTCTAAATTAGAGTAATGTTTTCTTAATTCTGATCTAAAAAGTAACTAAGAATTACTATTTAAAATTACTTTAAGTGTTTTTTACTTTTATTTACCTAATAAGGATAATAAGTTATAAACCTGAAATATTTTTCTATGTTTTTTTTAGGAAGTTTATTTTATTTAGTAGTTTTTAGGTAATTTCTTCTTGTTTAAGAAATTTAATTTCTGCTTTTTCCTTTATTTTTCTTTCTCTATTAATATATTTATTGTCCTTAGTAATTTTATTTGAAAGTATTCTATTTCGAAAATCCAAGCCTAGTTTGATTTTGTCGAGGAGATTTACCCTGTTAGTAGTTTAAGTTTCCTAGATTAGTATTAAAACGAATTACTTTATTTAAGATTATTTATTTATCTATATTTTAAAGAGTTTCCTAATTTATTAGAATATCTATTATTATTTTTCGAATTCTCTAAGATACTTAAGCTAAGTAGTACTATAAAAAGGGGAGCTATTTTAATTAAAAATCCTGATATTATTACTAGGTTAAAGTAATTTCGAGGTTACCTGAGAAAGATATTTGTTCTAAAGCCCCTTATTAATAATGAGGAAGATAACCTAGCTAGAGACTTCTAAGAAAAAAAGGAAGTACCTAAGTTTATTAGTAATAATAATAAAGTAGAAGATAATAATAAAGATACTAAGGAGGTAGCTGAGTTATTTAAGAAATATGTAAAAATAACTACTAATACGATGTATAAATCCTCTCGGATTAGAGACTAAGAAGCTTTATTAAAGATTAATAATTTCTAATATTAGTTAGATACTGTTAAATAATAATTTACTAAGTTTAGTTTTAAGGCTATTACTTTAAAGAGAACCCCTATAAAGTTTACCTTTTCTAAGAAGGGTAAGTTAGTAGAGGATTGTAAAGAATGTTTGTTTTAAATAAAGGTTTTTGGAGATTTATAGTTATTATAAACTATTCCTTATATTAAGTGTTATTCTAGTTTTATCTTTTTGTGTGGATTTTATTTTTGTATTATTAGTATTAGTAGGTGAGACTTGGTTTCTAATTGATGTTACTAGTATAAGAATGGATTGAGAAATACTTATATTTTAGTTTTGAATTGTATTTATAAGGTATTTAAGAGTTATTTAGAAGTTCTGAAGATTTTTGATATTAATAAGGTAAGTGTTTTGACTTAAGATTTTTTATTTAAGTTTAATTTTTTTTTTTAGTTAAAGAGTAAGAAGATTAATATTGCGAAGAAGCTTGCCTGTTTTGAGTTGTAATTGATATAATAGAAAAATTTTGAGGTTGATTTTATTAAGAATAGAAGTGGGTTAGAATCCGTTACTAGAATACCTGTCGCTGAATAATCTTTTCTAGCTTAGGTGCTTTAACTAGTTCAAGCTCCCTAGTTTGTATTAACGCCTTAGCTAGTTTCGAGTAGCTATATCCCTGGTTTTTCGGTGACAGAGATAAGCTCCTTGGTTAGTAGACCTTTTGTGCTTTAGCTGGTTTATAGTATAGTTAGAGGTTATGGATATGGTTTTGTATCTGGTTTCGGATAGCCGCTTTTAGTTTAGGCTTAGGTTCCCCCTCTCCTCGTAGGATTTAGTATTAATTTCTATATACTTATTACTATATCTCGCCTACTTATTTAGGGTTTAGAGTTTAAGTTCTTAGTACTAAGCTAGATAAAGGCTTATCTTAAAGGTTTTATTCCTTCTAAGTAATTAGAAGAGTTCTAATATATTCTCGTTTTTTATATTAATACTACGAAAATTTTCTATTAAAAGTAAGGATTGATTTAGGTTATTTAGTTATATTATTTAAGTAGATAGGGAAATAGTTTTAGGTAGCTTCTTCTGCTATTTTAGCTAGTCTTAAGAGTATTATTTATAGATCTATAAAATTAAGAAGTATTCTAAATCATTTGAACTTTACTTAAGTTAGATTTTTTGTGAATCTATCTACTAGTATTATGTTTATAGGTATATAAACTATTTTAAAACTATTTTTTAAATATTCCTAGCGAAGTTATATCTATTAAATATTTATATATTGAAGTTTAGTAGATAAGTATTTATTATTTAAGATTACTAGTCTAATTATCTAGTAGTTATTATAATAGATTCTCTAAATATCTCCTAAGTTAAGTTTAATATCTCGAAATAGTTTTTTTAATACTATAACCTCTTTTGAGGTATATTCTAGGCTAAGAAGTTCTATTTTAGTTATTAATATAGTTATAGTACTCTATTAAGCAGCTTTCTATTAAATTAGTTTTCTAAATAGAGAGATAATATAGTTATAACTTAATTTTTGAGTTTCTTTATAGTTTATAAATAAAGTATTTCTAGTAATTAAGAAAGTTTAAAGTATCTTATTAATACCCCCCAAGCTTCTAAACTATAATACTAGGAATCTTATCCTATAGAGGTACCGAATTATATAGTTTATAGTATCTATATATACTTAAGAAGGATTCGTGAGGTATTTTAAAAATAGAAAGTACGCGAATAAGATATCTAGCTATACTATAATAGAGGTATAAAGAATTAAACTGATTTTTATCTAGTACTCGTGAATCTCCTTTAGCGTAGCTTTATTAGGATTTACTATAAAGGTTACTACTAGAAGTAGTATTGTTAGAGTTAGGCTATAGTTAAGTTTGAAGTACTTAGCGATTTTAATGATATATATATTATAAACTAAGTAAATCTTATAATATTTATAATCCCGAACTATTCAAATTCTTAGAAAATATTTAATAGGACCCTGTTTTTTAAGTTTATAGGTATTCTTAATACTTTTAACAATCTCGAGAGTTTCTTTTTTAGCTAATTTATGATATATAAGAAGAATATTATCTATATAGAATAGGAGAAAGATAGTTGAATTCTTATTTTTAAATAGATAAAGCTCCTCTAGGTATAGCTTAAGTCCTAATGATTTAAGGGTAGTATAAAAGGTCTTATACTAAAGAATAGGTATATCTTAAAGTTTATAAAAGGTATATTTAAGTTTAGTATAATACCCCGCGACCTTAAACTTATCTAGTAACTTAATAGTTATTAGAGGTCTATTAAGATCCCTTATAGTATTAAGAAATATATTAATAATGTTAAACTAGTAGATTTCGAGGTTAAATTGTACTGCAATTACTATAACTACTTGAAATATTCAAGCAGCTAGGGTTACTACATATATAGTTTGTAATAGATTAACTAGCTATATATTTTTATATATAAAAATCCTCGCCTTATACTATTCTAGAAAACTATCTACGTCTATCTTATAGGTAAAAATTTATTTAAGAAGAAGAGGTTTATTTATAGTACTTTAATAATTTATTTCTCGCTAGGTATTTTTCTCTTTTAATTTTATAATTTTAGCTTTTACTATTTTAATAAAGGATATTTGTAGTAGTTCTGGTAAATTAGCGATATCCTTCTAAGTCTTTAGAAGTACTACTAGTTAATTAAGGTATGTTTAAATCTTAGTAAAAAGATCTTTCTTTTTTAATACTATATTTCGAATAATAAAGAAAACTATTAAGAAGTTTAGACTAGTTTCGTCTAGTTTTTACTACTGATTAGGTAAATAAGTACTAGCAAAACTATTTTATTCGCGTTTTATAAAGTATAAAATATTACTATTATATTTTCTTAAGAATACTATATAGTTATTAATAGTAATCTCTGGTTCTAACTAATACTGTTATTTGTTTTTATATTATTGGCTTAGTTCCTAGGTAGTTAAAGATCCTGATTTAAATAGTTGAAATCTAGAGCTACGTTTTAGTCTACCTTAAGTTAGCTAAACTAAAGTCCTAAAGTAGTTACTTCTATTTTCGGTTAAAATAAGTATCTTTTTTTAATTAGCTAGATCCCCTATTTTAAACGTATTATCTAGTTTTCTAGTTATTAGTATATTTTTTAAATTCCGATTTTCCCCTAGGAATATTATATCTAGTTATTCTTAATTGGAAACCTAGACTAGCCTTATTAGTTTAAGTATTAGTTTAAGTATTATTAAACTTCTCTTACTAGTTTTAGAGACTAACTCTAGGCTTAGCTTAACATCTTAAGCTACTTCTAGTACTAATAAAGTAACTAGTAGAAGAGAGGTTTTCCCACTAAGTATTCTTACTATTTTAAAATTTCTAAGTATTTTAAGAATAGGATTTTCTTCTTTTTTAGTAATTAATTTAATTAGTAGTTTTGTAATTTCTTTTATAAGTATTTCACGCGAGTCCTACTTTAAATAAAATCTTATTTCGTTAAATTTAATATTTTAAATAATAATAATCCTCTAAAAAGTAGGGATTTAGATTTTATATAAGTTATAAGTATTTAGAATATAGCTTATTAGGTATCTAATATATTTCCTTAGTTTAACTTTAAATAACTTTTTTAAAATATTTTATTTACGGTATTTCTTAAGTAAGTATACTTAATAACCATAGGTATAAATCTATCCCTAGTAAGGTTATAAGTCTCGATAAGGGTTTGGAGTATATTCTAGTACTTACTAATAAAAATACTACTTATACTAGGTTTCTTTAACTTTATATAGCGATTTCTAGTTATTTTAAATATTTAGAGATATATTATATAGTATAGCTACTACTTAAATTAATTTTATTTATAGTTTAGGTAGTAGTCTTATAGTTTTTTATATTTTTATACTTTAAGTAATTAGTTCTTTTCTAGCATATTTACTTATTTTAATTAGCTTTTTAGTATAAGAGGGAAATAGTTTAAGATTAATCTTTTACTTTATTATTTATTTCTAGTAACTAGTTTCTCCGTTAATTACTATTACTACTCTCTTAATATCTTATTAAATCTTATAAATTAAAAGGCTTTTCTATTTCTTTACTTATTTTTTAAATATTAATAATACTTGAAATACTAAATTATAAGTTTTATTAAGTAATATGAATAAAAAGAAAAAACCTAAAAACTTATTTTTAATAATAAGAATTTAGGAGTTACTTATATATATTCTAGGGAAATTAAATAGATCTTAGGTAATATAATAAAATAGGTAAATTAAGTATAACTCTAAAGTTTATCTAGAAATAACCTATTAAGAATAGGTTATTATATAGTAAGAGTAGTCTAACTATTTTGGTCCTATAATCTTTACTTCCTAAATATTAAAGATTAAATATTTAAGAATAATCTATCCTAGGTATCTTATTTAAAAATACTATATATAGGTATTATTAAACCTTAGTTCTAGAAAAGCTATTTTAAGGTATAGTTAAGAGAATAGAATACTTAGTAATTCTAAGATAATACTAGAAATATTTGAATAGACTATAAGATAGTTTAAAATAGGTTTATATTTGAGGAAAATAAGGTTATACTTTCTAAATAATTATTTTATAATAATAGAATACTTAATTAGGTTAAACCTAAAAGTATAATCTAGTCCTATATACTAGATTTTAGTTTTATTAAGAAATAGAATTTCTAAGATAATATTAATATAGAAGTTTTTAATATAAATAATATTATTTAATATTAAATCGAGTATATTCTTCCCCTTTAGACTATTAAGGATATTCTTAATAACTTTCTTACCTTATCTAACTATAGGAAAGTTAGCTAAACTATATTAAACTAAATCTATTCTTTTACTAAACTTAAAAGATCCTTTCTTAAAGAAATCTATTAAATTAGTAATATAAACTACTTTATAACTATTAAAAATAATATTCCTTGAAAGTATATAAGGTTTTTGAGTAGTTAAGAAGATTTCTAGGGGAATTTCGGATAACCTTTCGAGGAGAATAGGATTAATACTAATATATATTAGGTTAGAAAAGTAGTTGCTGCTAGACTTACTAGTTAAAAGAGCTGACTTAGCTTTTATAGTATCTAAAAGAGGTTCCTTAGCTTTATTAGTATACCCCTTCGCGTTTAACTAATTTTTTTTAGCTAGTTTTTATTATAGAGTATAGAGTTTAGAGTTATTTATTTTGTTTATAATATTATTTTACGTAGTAATAGATATCTGAATATTGGGGAATCTAGTATATAAGCTAGTAATAGTATACTTAATACATTTGTAGTTTTCTGGAGGGTATAGGTAGCTCTTGTAATTGTATAGGTATTTTGGTTTAGTTTGAGTTATGTCTAACTTTCTTATGAGAGTAGCTAAAATAGTTAGTGTTTTACTATAGCTTTTTAATAANACTCTCTTTAGTATAAGATAAAGTAATGAAGATTTCTCTATATTTAGCTAAAGTCTTGATTTTGAGGTTCTAAGTCTCTCTTAAGATAATATCCTAATACTAAGTTATAGCTTAATTAGGTAAAATATGTTAAGTAAGTATTTGAAGTTATTCTTTAATTATAAGAGTTCCCTAGATTTCTGGGATATTATATGTGATTACTTGGAGATAGATAGTATATTACTCGTTATACTATGTAGGACTAGAGATATTTAAATTAGCTTTCTCGAGGATTTTCTTATATTCGATTCTAACTTATTACTATATAACTAAATTATTCTAGGTATATTAATATTTTAGAATTTTCAGGAGAGCTTGGAGGGATATATTATTTTTATTGAGAAGTTCTATTTAAGTAGGTATTAGAAGGCTATTATTAACGGTAGTGTTAACCTATGTCTAAATTATATCATAATATTTCTTAGTCTCCTTATAGTTAGATTCTCGAATTACTTGAAGTTTGAGATCTACTAAGTAGTAGTTGAAAACCCCTAGAGTAGTAGGTGTATAGGGGATAGTGCTTTTGGTCTTCTCTTAAGTAGTATTCTCTCGTTAGAGCTATTTATTAAATTTGAGTAGTTTAAGTGTTTTCGAGATATCGAGGATAGGTTTCTTTATAGTTAGATTCTTAAACTACTTAAAACTTAAGATCTACTAAGTAGTAGTTAAAGACCCCTAGAATAGTAGGCGTATAAAGGATAATACCTTTAGTCTTAATACCTTTAGTCTTCTCTTAAATAATATTCTCTTATATAAGCTATTTATTAAATTCGAGTAATTCAAGTATTTTCAAGATATCGAGGATAGGTTTAATATCTAGATTAANATTAATATATTATTATATATCTTAGTTAGTTATATAGAAGTAAAATATAATATACTAATAGTTAAAATTAGAGCTATTAAATAGCTTAATTATTATATTAAAGTTACTAGTAATTGAATATATTATTTTTAAATAGTAGGTTAAAGAACTAATAAGATAGATTAAAAAGGATTTCCTTTATATCTATTGATTATAAGTAGTTTAGAGATAATTAAATATAACTAGGCTTATAATTATAATAAATAAATAATATAGTATATAGTCTAAAAGTAAGTTGTTAAAAGGTATATTTTCTTCTAACTAGAATAAAGTATTCGAACGTATATAAATAGAATAGTTATATCTTATATAAACTACCCGAGTTATATAGTAGCTAGT
>RYZW01000718.1:0-25542 GCA_004367215.1 Colletotrichum trifolii | reverse complement strand
AGCCTAGGCCTAGCTTTTCGTAGTAAGGGGGATTACCGGAGGGGCAGTAGTATAGCTATAGCTATAGTATACGGTATACCGTAATAAGAGGTGACCTAGAGGGGTAGTAGAGTAGTAGTAGTAGTAGTGACGGTATACGGTATTGGCGGTAGTAGTAAAGGTATATAGTGCGGCTTTAAGTCGGAGGGGATTACTAGAGGGGTAGTAGTATAGCTATGGTAGTAGTATAAACAGCGGTAATAGTATTAATATAACTATAAGTTAATAGTAATAGTAATAGTATATGAGAGGCTAGTAGTATACTAGAAATTATATTAATAAGAGGTTATATTAATATAAGGGTCTAATAGAGGTATACTAGAGGGGTAGTAGTATAGCTATAGTATACGAGAAGCTAGTAGTAAATAAGAGTCTATAGTAACAAGAGGCGACTTAGGGGAGTAGTAGAGTAGTAGTAGTAGTAGTAATAGTATAAGGTGCGGCTTTAAGTTAGTAAGGGGATTACTAGAATAGTAATAATAGTAGTATAGAGGGTAAGTAGTATATAAGAGGCTTTTGAGAGACTCTATAAATAGTACTATTCTTCTTACTATAGGGGTAGAGGTTTAATAAGGGTACTAGGGGTCTATATAAGGTATAAGGGGTAGTTGAGGGCTAGTAGGAGGGCTAGGATATATACTATAAGGGGTTTTGAGATCTAGGAATAGCTTTATTAAGCCACGAGACCATAAAGACATAGTCTATAAAGGGGGGGAATATGTCAGGGCGTGCTAGTAGCCCCTAGTAGGGCTACTGCTTAGTCATCCGTAAGAGGGGTATTTAGGCCATGATAGCTGGGATCCTAGGTTAAGGAGTCAGATTTGAATGTATCAACAACCTTATACCTACGTTTGCCCCCCGTATAGATCCATCACTTGGATACCGCACCCATCCCTGACAGAATGGCGACGAGCGTTGAAAGATACCATCCCTGCTGATAGGCCGTTCCTCGGAAACTGCGTCGGCTTTTTGACAGCACTGGTACCGGCAAAAGAAATATTCGAAAAGCCCTTGAGCTACTTGGCTTCTCAGATTCGGAAAGCAATCATCGAGCAGGGCACTACCGAGCAGGTCGAAGCGTATGCTTCTCTGGTTCGAATGGACCCTAGGAACAAGGCACCGCCGCTTTTTGGGGAGACTTCGATGTATCTCATGATGTACACCAACTGGACGCGTGCGGGCATGTTCGAGACTGACCTTTCAGCTGCGGCGGTCAAGCCAAGGAACACGCCCTTGCGTCCAACCTACGTGCAGAATGTTCAAGGTCCTTACAACTTCAATGACGGACTGACCATTGCGGGCAAGGACAGCAAAGGTAATTATTGGATCTCCGGTTATCGAGCCAAAGGTCTCTGGGGAATGATGGAGAAGGAGCTGGCAGAGAGAAACGAGGCCTGAATTTGCAGGGTAGGTGGGCATCCCATCAAATGCTTCCGGAGAGGAGAATTATGGTGAGTCTCTTAATGATCCTCCAAGAGTTGGAGGCAGAGCTGAGCGCATGAAATAGCCAGGTACATTAAAATCACAGAATAATTGTGATTTCGTTTACAGCCTTTCCACGCTTGGAAACAGCAACTACAAAGTAGTGTCAACTCAACAACAAGAATAGCTCCATCATATGAATTCAACTGCCTCCTGAAATAGCCATGGGGGCCCTCTTTATGTTCAACCATGGCTCCATCCTATGTTCCAAGCTGAAAAGTTGCTTGATTTCCGTCTCATTTGCCTCAGTTCCGAAAAACCCGGTCAGGCTCGCCGTAATGCTCAGACAGAAATCGGCAGGAAGCTCGGGTTCCACTCGAAAGGGCACTCGACAGCGGGACAGAAGCACCCGTCGTCTTTGGCAACGGCTTGGCAACGAATAGCCGGAGTGCTCGGGTCGCAGCAGCAGCACTGGATCTGGGTGGCCGGCTCGAACGGGCATACAACGGCTGGGACGACACAGCCGCTCGGGTCCGGGACCTTGCAGACGTACCCCGGCACCGTGAGGTCGCAGCCGCAGCAGTCTGCTACGGGGACGGCGTTCTCCTGGCGGTCGGTGAGAGGTGAGCCGAGGACAGAAGTCGAGGTGGCCAGGAAGGCAAAGATTATGTTCTTGAAGTACATGTTACGTAGTCGGAGGCGCTTTTGTGATAGAGAGAGGCAGCGGCTATTCCGAAGACTCTGCGGTGGCTCTGTCTTTCAATGTTGTTTCCGATGACTTGTTGACTGAGATGAGGACAAGGTGCTTGTGGGGAAGTGTGGTTTATATGACCAACAAGAGAATACGGATTAGACCTCGAATGCAAGCTATTTATTAGAATGGCTGTTCACTTTGGCTGATTTTCTTTCCTCCAGGCATCTCTTGATTCGTCGGTCAACCGCATGTGGGCTGCATGACGTCTCCCCAGCGTTTTACGGGCAGGATGTAAGACAAACGGACTTTCGCACACTCAAGCTAGGAAGAACGAAGAAGAGATCACACCGAAGGAAGACGCCACTCAGATGCTCACACCACCGTTTCCCCATCCGGCGTCAAAAAGCGATGGGACGATCAAAGAGTAGAGCAGACATGCTGCTACGAAGAATCAAGTCAAGGTATTCTTGCTGTAGGAGTTCCTGGTGAGAACGAGATCCAGTAACAGAGATGATATTGCGTTGAAGCTGTACTGATGCGGAAGAAACTTAGCACAGAATCGGGGGAGAGGAGCGATGAAAGAGACAAAACGCTACCGTACTCGTGAGTCGAAGTGTTTGTCCTTAGACATGGGTACTTGACCTGCTCAACCTGCTACTACCGCCTCTGCCTAGTGGCAAAACGGATACAGCGGAGTCGTTTGGTCTGGACTTGGACCTTCTGGTTAGGCCTGAGTATGATTGAGCATACCAGACGTAAGAGCCCAGCCTCTCGGAAGAAGGGCCGATGAAAGGGCTGACATGTCTCAGGCGACGGCGAGGCACACGTCAGATGAGCAATCAACCAATCGGGTTCGCGTAGTTGACATGAATGAGACGGACAATATGGATAAAGTGAACGTGGGAATTCACACTGATCCCACGCCGAGATGCCGGATGCTCTCAACTATCCGGTTTGAGTATTGTCTGACCTGAACTGCAGGTCGGGTGTCATCACTCCCCGCGCCAACCCGGTGACATTGCTTCGTGGCATGTCATTGGGCATTGGGATCACCAACATCATACGCCACAGCGGAATCACCTCGTGTTCTCGGACAAACGAGTCTCTACGTGATCTCTACGTGAAGGATTGTCGGGAGAGGTTTGCTCAAGGTAGTTTTGTCTGTGGAAGTCGACGACAATGAACATATCGCACCCGTTGGATGTGTGTGGATATCTTGTCAGATGCTCTTCCAACACCCTGCTGCCACAGGAAACATATGATTGGGTTAAGGGGACTTCATAGTGCCATCGTAAGAGGAGGACAAAGTAAGCTCGCAGTGTTGCCGCAATTGAAAAGTCGATGAAGTGTTCTTTCAAGCTAACGCTTAGACAGTGGCAACCACAACACTCTCACGGCTTGTGGTGAGCATCTCATAAACCCGTGAGTCTTTTGTCTGGGCAGTGAGCACTGAATTGACGTATTTACTCTGGAAGCATGCCCCCAAACAGGGATCGGAAGACGAGTACCACATGGGTTATTGTGTAAGCTAAAACCAAAGCCTTGAACTCTTTCTCAGATTCGCAACATCATTTCTCGGCCATTTGAACTTGATATTCGTGTAGCTGGTACCGGGAGGTGTAAGTGCCATATCCCTAGGTCGTACCGTCATTGAGACGTCTTGAAGGAATCCCATTCGCCGTGATGACTGTGCCCGAATCCGACAGTTCATCCCGACGGCAGATAAGTGTGGTGGGTCATTATCTCCCCACAGGAGACAAGACGTCCGGTAAAACATCCCACCCCTGGTTTGTCTGCTTGTAAAAAGAACCATCATGTTACTTCTTCTAGCATCGTTGATGATTCCTGAAATGGTGATCCAGAATCAAAGTTTTTGACACCCTCGTCTCGCTGTCGACTGTTGCTTAAGGATTCAAAATGGTCGGTAGTTCCGCAGCACCACCAGCCGCTTCCGAGCCGGCCGCCGGTCGAGTCTGGCAGGCTTGTCAAGCCTGCCGACGGAAGAAGGTGAGCGGATTTGAATGGCCATTGCGTCGTTGACCCCGTGTCTCATATGCTCGCAGATCAAATGCGACGGCAAGGAGCCCTGCCACAACTGCAGCTCGAGAAACCAGCCATGCGAGTTTCCCGGAACCAAAGACAACGCCTCGGCAAGCCGCTTGTGAGACATTGCCAACCGACGTGGGCTTCTCTGAGAGCTTACGCGGCGGTAGCTACACTACTTCATTCGAGTTTCGATGCCAACAGATGGACACACTGAGCCAGAAGCCAGAAGCACTCACTGATCAGTTGTCTCAAACTGTCCAGGCTCTTGATCAGTCCTCTGCTCTTGCCCCAGATAGAAGACCTCATGGAGACATGGGCCGAGATGCGAAGGATCTACAATCACTGCCCGACGATCAACTACAAGACCTTGAGACTTCAGAGCAGGCTGATTTTGGTCAGGATGAAGTCCTTTGCAACCCGCTACCGACGACGTGCAACAGCAATGACGAGCCTCCAGTCCTGCCTTACGCCGATATACAAGAAGAGGACCAATTGTCTGGGGGAGACAGCTCCGATGACGACCAAGATGGTCAACCCAAGGCTGTCCCAGGAGATGTTGGAGAAGGTCTGAACCAGCCAGGTGGTTTGGTAAAAGACTCGTACGGCCGCTTCAGGTACGCAATCACTGCGTCGCATACTCATCTCTGCTAAATTGAGGTAGATTTGTTGGTGGAGCGACAAGCGATATCCTTTTACAAGCAGCCAAGAGTCTCTTACCAACCCCGTTGCTGACAAGCCCTTCATCAACAGCAGAAGTTCATGGAGAACCCCGTCCCGGCGAAGTCGAAATACCCATTTTCGTCCGGGGCAAAATATGGCCTGAGCTTCCTTTTCTCCCTGCCCCAGAAAGCCTTCCACGCCCGCCCTAGTACATCTCCGACCTGCTAATAAGTTTGTACTTTGATAAGCTCTACTATACTTTCCCGGTTCTCTTTCGACCGCATTCCACGCGGAGTTATCAGAAGATGCTCAGATGTTCCAGGTACGGCACCGAAACCAAACAAAGGAGATTTCTCATGGTGTTCTTCGCCGTATGCGCTTGCTCGTCGAGTCTCTTACCATCCGACTCCGAGAGTGGACTACCGGGTGTCGAATATTACAACAAGACACTCAACATGCTTCATGCTTCCACGGGCGAAGCGTCACCAGAGAGAGTACAGTGTCTGGCGTTGTTGGCAATGTGTTCAGCCGGTTGGAACACTCCGTCGCAACGCTGGAACTTGGCAGGCCAGGCTGTGAGGGTTGCCATTGATCTCGGACTGCATTCAAGCGCCGGGAACGTATGTTGAAACCAGGCCATCACACGACAACAGGGTGTGATAATTTGTTGACATTGATAACAGACGGAATCAAGGACATTAGTCGATCCTCACGTTGGATTTCTCAGTCAACAGATATCACGTCGCATTTGGTGGTGTGTATACACAATAGACAGGTGAGCAACATGATTCCAAATGTCGGAAGAAGCCTAATGTCGCCTGCAAAGGATCACTTCAGTCTGTCTTGGTCGGCCCATGGCAGTCCACGACGATGACCATGACTGTGAGCTGCCTTTGGACCTGAAAGACGAAGATCTGGAAGAGGAGAGCGAGCGTCTGGGGAGGTTGAACGCGGAAGCTGACATGACGGACCGCGAGAACATCCACTTCAAGTACAAATACAAGAACAAAGCTGTAACAGACTACCTGTAGATGCTGAGACGATGTGCTTAATTCTATGCGGCTGTAAACAATTGCAACTATTGCTGAGCGTTTGGTACCGGCTTGTCGGAATGGTCTATCCATGACATGGTTTCCTCCGTGTTATCTCTCCGCATCCTCACACTCACCCTCCTCGCCGTATCTTCCATGTCCTCAATAGTAGCACTGTGGTCCAGCACATGGCCAATGTCACGCCCATGTCTCATCGCAGCCAGCGAGCTACCCTTCCACAGCGGCACATCGCCGTGGCCGCGCGAGTTGCTCAGCGTCAGAAACAAGAACAGCGCCGAAGAGAGGAGCATGACGGCGTGCAGCGCGATCCACGGCCACACAATCCGATACAGCGTCGCCGACCTGCCGACGTTCCCCAAGTAACTGAGCGTCCCGTCTCTCGGCCGGGTGCCGTCTTGCCCGGACCGGCCGGCCTGCTCCGGCTCAAAGTTCCTCCTCATCTCGTTCGTCATGCTCGTCGCGAGGGATCTGAAGACGCTGCTGACGTTGCTCCTGGTCCACGTCCAGACGCCGTTGAGACCCGGTGGCACGGCTTCCATGCCGCCCTGCAAGCTCTCGTACGGCCCGAACGAGGCGCCGTTGAAGCCGACGGCGCCGTTGCCCAGTTTCCTGTCGAGCGCTTCGCGGAGGTCGGTGCTGTTGTCCCAGTTCCCTCTGAAGAGGTCTTGGAAGTGGGAGCTGAGTGCCTTGACGGAATCCGCGGACATGAGATAGCGGCCATCGACCCTGTCGTCCGTGAATTCTAGTACGAGGTCGGTGTACGATACGACGGACCAGTACTTGTTGAACTCGAGAGTGCCTTTTTCGTCTTTGGGTATGATGTTCTCCGGCTGGCCATCTGCCTTTTCGTTCAACCGTTCCCAGGAGTCGGGATCGCGTCGGGTTCCGGGTGCCTCCGTCACACTCTCTTTCAACTGGTTGCCCTCGATGACCGAGTCGACTTGCTTTATGCAGTAATACAGAGCGCATTCGGTGGCCTTTACAGGAACATCGGGCCAATATACCAGATTATCGTCGCTCTGTCCTGACGACTTGCCCGGCGTGAACGAGGCAGATTTGTTGAGGGCTTGTACGTCCGGGTAGATGACACTCATGGACCACAAGAGGGTGTCAATGTCTCTCATGGTCACAGTCTTGTTGGGATTCCCCGTGCCGAAAGACGTGGCGGAGTATTTCTGGTCGCTATATATCCCAATGGGCTGTTCGTTCTTGCAACCGGCTATTGAGGAAAAGAGCCCATTGTAGGGAGGACAACCGTCAATGTTTGCGAGGAAATGGCCGTTTGGAAGCGCAAAAGCCGTGCTGGGTATGCCGTCGCCCGCAAACTGTCTGGAATTGGAAGATCCGGGTTGTGGAACAGCGAGCAAGACTTGGCCAAAGTCCTCGACTCGTCGCAGGTCCGAAGTGACATCGTTGCACCGCTGGCAGATTCCGATGGTGTTGAAAGTGTCAAACGTGCAGTTGCTCGTCGGACACTGAACCATGGCCTCTTGCTCCGTCTCCCACGGAGACCTGGACAGTCCGCTCAAGACGGCGCCCTCCATGGATAGCGGAAGATTCGTGGCGACGTCGTAGTTGTAGGTGGTGGAGTTGATGATCTGTCGCTTGGTGACCATGCTTCTGCCCATTCTGTAGGACGTGGCGCGGGAGTTGAGGGCGAGGGTCCCGTTTTCGCTTCGACTGCTGCGGGTAAAGACGACTGCTTCCTCGAGCTGGATGAGCTGCTGTGCGAGAGGATCTAGGCCGATTGCCAACATTGTCAACACGGCACCGAACTGGACGGCCCATCTGTCACGGACGGAGTCAGCTTCGTTCGGTAGTTGCGTGGATTGCGGCCACCCACGCGCTCCTTGTTCGGAGGATTATGCGCAAGCTGCCCAGAGGGCCTCGCGTTGCTTCGTCGATCCGGTCAAAGTCGATCAGAGGTCGTTCTTCTCTCGCAAACAGGATCCATTTCCACTGAGCCATGCACTCGGCGATGACGAAGGCGATGGAAGCTTTTATCGTCACCGACAGTATCGATACCACGGTGTTGAGCGTCACGCCATGCCAGGCAAAGACGCCTTTGCCATCGAACCGAGCGAGAAGTGTCATCATGGCGGCCAAGGAAACGGTGGCACCAGCCACGGCCCAGTACTCTGCACCCCATGCCGTCCAACGTGAGGAGGTGAACATCGTGAATGAGCGAGCATAAAGACGGTCGTTTGTGAGCCCGAGTGTTGACTTGACGCACAAGATCCGATAGTGATTCAAAGAGGGAGCAGGGGGTCATATAACGTGGATGAATATGCCTAGTTTGAGGGAATGTGGCTTGGCCCCTGAGAAGGATGAGACTGGACCGACGCTCGTCACGAGTCTCGCCTCTCATGCTACCCATGAAGGATTTGGCCCCTGCAGCATACATGAACCTCTTGAAACTCCTGGTGAAAGGCTTTCAACAGTAAGCGCTTACTGCTGCTGCTGCTATTTGTAGCATCGTACATGTCATGCTTGCCAGGAAGACACTGCCATTGGACGTGATCTCAAATGTCCATCAACACTAGGGCTAAGACTGGTTGCCAGCAAAGATCTTTCCTAGCTTCACAAGCTCATCCCATTGCTCGTCAGGCCGAACTTCAATGGTTCCCTCTGGGGTCATGACCTTCATCTCATCGACAGACTTTGTTCCAAAGTCATACTCCCTATCGTCGTTGACCAGGGCCACCAAGATCTGAATCCAATCTTGCGTCAACTGCCTCTCTGCGGGGGTAGGGCCATGGCCGAGGGCGAAGCTAGCGACGACGACATGTCAGCAAGCGATGACGACAGAGCAGCTTTTTCCAACAGCGGACGGCTTACCTCCAGATGGGCCTGTCCATCCCGTGGGCGACCCCAGACGAAGCCGGCGCCATCTTTTCGTCGGATGAAGGACAGTCGATACGCGATCTGGTACCGCCACACGTCGCGAATCTCGACGCCGTTGTCGACTAGCGCTTTCGCCAACGCCCGTGTGGATGCGCGAACTTGGCCGTCAGCCACGATGAATCCTGCGGGAAGTCTAGGTTATGAGATGTTGTTGCCCATGCTGTAGTTGGTTATCGTGCTTGGGTCTATGCAGTTTTCATGGCTTGACGGCCAATAATGAGAAGCTATAATGAATGGGCATGACGAGCTCAGATGCTGTCATCGACGGGGATAGCAGAGACCAACTCGGGTGACAAACGCGAATGGGAGCGCAATCCTAAAACCAGATGATAACTTGCAGATAGCCAACAGAGACAGACAGTCTAAATGTTGCACTCAAAGTTGTTGAATTCTCCAGACAACTGTTGACAGCATTACCAGGTCTTCTACGACGTCCACACTCACCCTTGTTCCCGGTCTCACAATCGTCCAGCAGCATGGGCAGCATCGATCGCACCCCTACCATGGTGGACTTGTCTCACCACATCAAGTCCAAGAGCAGAGCTCGTCGTGCCTCTCCTCTGAAGGACATTATCAAGTTTATGAGCTACGATGGCATGATCAGCTTTGCCGGAGGTAAGACATGACATGACAGGGTTGACCATATCTCGACACTGACAACCGGCAGGACTCCCCCACCCGTCTTTATTTCCTCTTGAAAGCGCCCAGTTCGAGTGTCTCACTTCAACGGCTCCATTGTCTGGAGATCGTCATCAGCACAAAGGTCAAAGCGACGATGTCCTCAGTCTCGTGATGTTGCAGTTGAGAAGAAAGGCTTCGATTCATGTGTTCGATGCTGTCACAGTGACGGCTAGATCTACTCTTGGTTTATTGAAATAGCATCAATGTTCAATCAATCCGAAAGAAAAAAAAGACAGTAGGAGTTTCCAAATCGCGGATGATGAACGAAGAGAAACTAGTCGAGGTCGAACGAGGCCACTTGTACATCCTCTCCGGCAGTACCACGACGAGCATCACGAGGCTGCCAGCCCATGATCTACTTTCTTTCTTTGCGCATCTCTCAATCAAAAAACACACACCTAACGATGTAGCCCTTGCTTGAACGTGACGGATCGAGACAAACATGACTACACAACGTTCAACACATTTCCCATTTCACCACTACGTTCCAGTTCATCTCGTGGAAAGCTTGGCCGGACCATCCACTGCGGTGCTTGTTGCACATTGCCGCGAGGGTCCAGATACCATCGGCAATATCCTGGAACGAGTCGAGTGTCTTGGCTCCTGCGGCCTATGAAGACACGTTAGCACGATACTCATTCCATCAACACACATCACCACAGAGCGAGGCGAAGAGAACATGGACTTGGCTTACATCGTTGCACCACCAGACCGACACATCATACCCGCAGCTAGCATCTGTCAGTACCACGTACGATGTACCGCACTTTACCGACCGTTGCCTTCTTCCCGCACTCACCTCACGCGGCCGCACCTCTCCTTGCCGCCGTCGTTCTCGGGCTTCCCCTCAACCCGCTCGAGATGCGCTATCGCGTTCCGAACCTCGTTGTTATCCGTCTTGCGAAAGTTGTCGCAGACGACCTTTTCAAACCAAACCTTTTCCCTGCGCTTTTCCACCGCGTCCCCGTCGGCGCGCTCGTTCGAGCCAAAGTGCTCGTCAAAGCTCGGGTTGATCCGTCGGAGCTCGTGCACGACCTGCTCGATGGTGCCGTTGAGCGGGATGAGCTCGCCGTCGGGGAAGGCCTTGACCTGCCACCGCGGCTCGAAGACGCCGTAGCCCGGGATCGGAGACTCGAGGGCCGCGGTCTGCTGGGGGGTGAACTTTTTGGTGCTTCCGAGGCTGCGCGGCGGGGTCTTACCGTGAAGACGAACAGTAGGCTGATGAGGGGGACGAAGAGCGTGTTGCACATGTTGGGCGGTGATGGCGAGGAGTCGGTTGAACGAGGTGGGCGTGAGTGTGACTGTCAGTAGCGGGAGAATGTTGAATGGAGGATGCTTGAGGGATGATTTTGTCGAGTTTGAACGCCTCACATGGGAGGAGCGACGTTGGGGATGTTTAGCAGCGTGAACCCGAGACCAATCCATCACAATTCAAGACTAAGAGGATTTCTGGGCGTTCAATGGGGTCGGAGTATTCACAGTCACGCACCCGATTCACTGCGTCGAAGTAAGAACTCGTCCGTGTCGGCATCAATGATCAAAAAATGAAACATGTGAAAGACTGGTGCTTCCCTCAAACCATGCGATTCTTCTTCAACCTGGCCCATTCACAGACATCTAGATGTTTGCAGCTGACAATGATCGACGAAAGTATCAAGCAAGGCAAGTCGAGGTTGTACTTGAACCGCCTCAATCAACACCCCCTAGCTTTCACGACACAAATATCACGCATCTACGCCCAGTCGACAGCCTACGGTGGCACTTCGGGATGCCGCCTGTCACACGCAGCATTGTCCACCAAGAGTCGCAGCATCTTCGTACGCCCCAAGCTGGTGCAACTGAATCCCGGAAACTGGACAGCTGGACGCAAGCGGAAACGTGGCAGGCAAACACCCCTTGAAGGGATGCGCATCGACACAAACAACCGGCTGGTTCACGTCGTCTACTATTTCTTCTCCCTTACTTTGTGAAATTTGGGGAAATGTCCCGATGAAAAGGCCGAGTCTGTGATTGCATTTTCATCCCGCCGTGTAAGCTAGTCGTCACTCCGAGTCCTAAAGGAGCCACGCTTCGGGCCTGAAGAAGCTACGCTCCGGGTGGGCCGCGGAGTTTGCCCGGCATCGGCCCCGAGAAGTGGACCCGTCTCCCGGAGAAGCACCGGCCATTAACTCCAGTCTCCGGAATCAGGTTTCCAGACTCACCGCACTTATTCAGTAAACATCAGTTCCTATTCTAGGACCTTTATTACAGATCACTTAATTAGATGGCAATATCATCTTTAGCATCACACGTGAGAGCAGGAGTTATTGCATGCAGCCAGCGCAAGGCCAGCTGATTATTACAAGACTAATTACTAATACGTTAACACGACATGGTATCTCGCTTTCCAATTCAAGAGCATACATCTTCATTCAAAACATTCGACGTTCATCAGCACAAAACACGTCTAGCAGGCGCCACCCGGGCAAGCCAGGCCCAGGGTTCCGTACGTCTCCCCGGACACGTTGCCGAGTGTCAGGGCGGCGCCGATGACACCGCCCATGCCCTCGCCGGCAATCATGCCCGCAGCAATGGCGTAGCCGTACAGCTCGAAGCTCGCGGGCTTGTAGCGGCGCCAGATAAAGGCGATGATGGCGCCCACAAAGGCCGCGTTGACGAAGACGGGACCGGGGATGACAAACGACAGGGCAATGGCGCCCCAGTTGGGCAGCCACTCCTGGTACTTCTCGCGGCTGCCGGTGAGGTAGTAGTGGCGGAAGGCGACCTGGAGCATGGAGAAGACGCCGAGGACGACGGCGAAGACGCCGGACGACAGCGGGATGGAGACGTCGGGCTCGGTGACGACCTGGGCCACGGCGGCCCACGCGCTGACGGACGGCACGCTGAAGGGGCAGTGGTCGATGCTGGCGTCCGTGATGCACGGGTAGGCGGTGGAGAACAGGACAAACAGGCCGGGGGCGAGGAAGGCGGCGACGATGGTGCCGATGGCCTGGGCGACGAACTGCTTGTTGGGGGGCGTGCCGAGGAGGAAGCCGGTGCGGAAGTCGGAGGTCAGGGAGGTGGCGACGTCGGCGGCGCCGGCGGCGAGGCCGGCGGAGATGAGGTTGATGCGCTGGGCGTGCTGGACGGTGTAGCCGGCGCCGGTGGTGGTCCCGCCGATGACGAGCTGGGCGGCCTTTGCGGCGGCGGTGAGGGGCGTCTGGTCGGTGACGGCGCCGATCTGGATGGCGAGGAAGGAGAAGATGAAGGCGAGGAAGAGGGCGAGGATGGTGACGCCCGGGTTGACCTTCCACTGCAGGGCCATGACGATGATGGTGAAGACGACGGAGGCGAGGAGGCCGGCGACCCAGACCCAGGTGGCGACCTGCTGGTCGGGCCGGGCGGGGTCCCGGACGGCGTCGGCGTCCTCGGCGGGGTCGGCGGCCTCGGCGCGCCGGGCGAAGAAGTCGAGACGCCTGCCGCGCTTGGAGGCGACGTGGTGGACCGAGGTGCAGATGGACTTCCAGCCGGCGCCGAAGCCGTAGTAGATGATCTTCCAGTGGACGATGAGCTCGGCCATGGACGAGCACACCATGATCATGACGCCGGGCCAGAGCAGCCAGTAGCGCGGCGACGGGTGGCGGACGTCCTTGAGCGAGGTGAAGCTGTAGTAGCCGTTCCACTTGGGGTCGCCGTCCGAGGCGTCGAGGCCGATGCACTCGCCGTAGTGCACCAGGAGGGGCCCGATGACGGCCCAGGCGAGGATGGAGCCGCCCATCATGGAGCAGGCCGAGTTCATGCCGATGAGCATGCCGGACCCGATAAAGGCCGTCGTCCACTCAAAGTACCAGCCCCACGACTCGATGTTCATGGCCCACGACGTGTAGCCGGACCAGATGTGGACCCAGGTGAAGACGTGCCAGTCGTACAGGATGCCGACGGCGTAGTACGAGGCCACGCGGTGGCAGATGCAGGCGCCAAAGGCGATGCCCAGCGCCTTGAGCTTGCCGACGGCCTCGCGGGCGCCCGTGATGCCGGCGTGCATGGAGCGGATCGTGAGCGCCGTGGCCGTGGACGTCGGGAACATGAGCTTGAGCTCGCGGGCCGTCCTGATGATGAAGAACTTGCGCATGGGCGTGACGAAGAACATGCCGAAGAAGCAGCAGCAGATGGTGAGGGTGAAGATCTTGCCAATGTCGCCCGACGGGGTGCTGTCCATGACTCCGAGGCGGTACATGGCGGGGATGCCGGCGACGAAGATGCCGGCGATACCACCGGCACTGCCTTCTTGTCAGCTCGTGATTCTTGATTCCTCGTTGGAGTGGTGTCTTCTTCTTACCCGGTGGCCGCCGCCTGGACGATGCTGTTCTCCTGGGGACCGAAGCTGGAGCCGATGATGGGCACGCCCGTCTTTGATAGCATCATGCAGATTCCGTATCCGAAAATGGCACCGAACATGGAGGCGATGAAGGTGAAACCGGTCTTGAGGCCTGCAGGAGGAGCCGTCAGCAAGAGTCACGCAGATCTCGGGACGCCGAGACACCTACCGAGGTACAGGTTGGAGGCGTTGACGAGCGATCCCAAGATGCAGCCGACGACGATGGCTCGCACCGTCAGGATGTGTTCCTCGTGGGGGATGCCGGGGTCCATGAGCAGAGGCCTGTAGAGGTCCTCCTCCTTGGACTCGTCCGTCTCGGGGACCTTGACGTCGACGATGGGCTCAGTCCACTCTCCGCCCATGGCGCCCTTCTCGTCGGGGTGGACGGGCACGCTGCCGGTGTACGAGGGACGCGGGTCGGCGCTGTCGACGACAGGCACCGGATTGACCTTTTCCGAGGCCATGATGGCTCTGGCTGGCTTGTGGTGGGTGACCTACTCGTCTTTGGGGTGGAAAGACTTGGCTCCGAGAGGTGTGCCCAGAGACGAAAGTGAGTCGCTTTGCTGGACGATAAGAGACGACGGTGATGGCGGGGTGACAGAGCAGATCCACGAGGACGAGCAAGAAGCACAGGTCGGCGCGAGGGATGGTATTTATTGACACGATGCAGCGAAGATGGTGGTACTCCCTCCGCCTTTGCCCTCTCGCCTCCTCTCGGGGTCGCGTCCGCAGAAGTCGATCCATGCGCCCCGTATTCTAGCCTCGGGCCTGCGAGAGACCATGGCTTACTTGACGGACGATCCAGAGATACGGGAAGCTTCATCCAATGGCCGGCCGGCCAGCATGGGATCGTCGAGTGGGAGACCATATGGGACGAGCTTCTTGCAAAAGAACCCCGGACAGGGCGAGACCTAGCAACCCCTGCCCCTCGGCTGCGTGTGTGGGCAGTCTCGCCTGCTCACGACCGGCAAGTCGCAGGGTACAGGGCAGCTCGTGTCCTTATTGTATGCAGAACAGTATGCTTGTTGGGTGGATGCGCGATGCGCGTAAGTCCCCCGTCGCGGACGCTCGACGCAGGCCCATCTCGACGTGCGGTTCTTCTGTCCAGGTACGGATATGGATCCTCAGGCGACAGAGCGTAGTATCGTCGGCCTACATAGTATACCACACCCATCTGTGCTTCTAAAGGGGGGACCTGGACCTCATGGAGGGGGTGCGAGGTTCGTCTCGCCTGCGTTCAGCTTGTCGTTGCTCCCTTGGGCTCCTCGGCCGAGCAAGGCACCTTTGCTGTGCAAGGTAAGCCTCAACTGCCCATCGATACTGCAATAGGCAGGTCCTCGAGTGTAGATGGCTTGTATTTGTTCCAGACGGGCTGTCAGTGTGGAAAAAGCTTGACGGGCCTGCTTAAGAAAGGGTGCGACAGGCCTAGCACCGATTCGTTGGACCTCAACACCTCGCCAGTCCTTGACTCGTTGTAGGGTTTCTGCCGAGTATACTACCGATTGCTGCCAAAGACAAACTCCAACTCATCTGGTAGTCACGATAAAGAGCTGCCATTTGACTGGGCAGACTCCAACGTTGACGACCGGCCTTGCGCAAGATGGTGTGGTCAAACGGTTAAGCTTCCGTGGTGACAGCCACCCCGAGAGCAGAGACAAACCCCCTCACCATCTGCCCTGTGTGACACATGCTACAAGTACGAGTCGACTGGACGCCACTAATAACGGGCGACCAAGCAGTTCACGGAGGGCGAGACGGCCACACTAGCCAGGGGTGGAAAGGATCACAGAGAGAGCCAAGCTCGATCGAGAGGTGCTCGCCGTCCCCCGGGTCGGTGTCTGTCGGTTGATTAATTAGGAAGAAGCAGTCATGAAGCAGCACCTGGCTTGTGTTACAATACAAAGTATTCATACTTTCTACAGAGCAATGCTGATTGTGGCCATGAGGGAGCTGATCTTCAGCTCTGGCAAGCTGAACTACCCTGCCTGCGTCGCCCAGCCGGTAGGTCCCGACAATATCTTGGCCTCGCGACTATCGGCCGACGACCGAGAGCCAAGTCGGTACTTCAGTGCCTGCTTCCCCCCACAGTGTTCTGTCGGCCTGAACGAGGTGTGCATACACACTGCCCCGATGGAATTGTGTGGTACTGTGGTAAGAGAGGGAGAGAGAGAAGAGACGACCGACGCCCACGAAGGAAGGCTCTGGCAATAACACGACTCAGCAAACGTCCCTCCATCTCACATCTTACAGAGTGGCGCCCAAACCCAGGCGGCGTGCTATTCGTCGTTGCGAGTAACGAGACACGCTACAAAAGGTCCGCCTGATATTGGACCGCAGGGATGCGATTGGAGCACACTTTTCCACCTCGGAATATACACTAAGAGATGGGACTAATAGAGGGCCACCTGTCAGTTACTTGTAGTCATTGGGGTAGACTCCAGGTTCTGTCCCTGACTCTTGGGAAACTGTGTACTATGCACAGAGTAGAGTAGCTCACTTGGATTGTCGAGTCTACCCCCTCGTGACCCTCTCGCCTCGGTTCAACTCCAACATGATTTGCCTGCCGCATTGTGGCTACTGTCTCAAAGATTACGGATAGTTCCCCAACGCTCCGTGGACCATGACGGCCGACACCGAGCACAAAGACGATGGCTCTTCTTCTGCGCCACAACGCGACGTTACAGTCGGCCAAAGCCCCGATACGCTGCCACTTCGCACACACTCCGTATAGTAAAAGCACCTAATTAGCATATTTGCGGGTGCTCTCAGGGCTCTCAGAGGTAACCAACACTTTCTGTCGTTTCCGTGTGTCATTCCCAGCCTGCTAGGACAGCCCAGCTTCAAGACACCCGCCTTTTCCTCTCCACCGCGCTCGCTTCTCGCTGGAGCCACAGAAGGACCGTAGCTAGATGATCCAGATGCCTTTTTGAGGATCGTTCCCCGAGTACTTAGCCGTCGGCCGCTCAAAGGCGGAGACGCCAAGATCCCGAGCAGGCGAAAACGGCGGAATCTGTCGTGTTTTCGATGGTCACAGCCAGGCGACGCATGACTACCAGTCATTTCCGTCACTCATGACTAGCAACAGCTAATGAGTTGCCTCAGACATACTTGTGAGTTCCTAGCAAAGTCCCAGTCTGGCAAACCCTGCCGTCAGTCACTGTTCGCGGTCCGTAAATGTCCAGACCTTGGAATACACAGTCGACAGCTACAGTAGACAGACGTCCATGCGCCATCTTGAGCAGACGCGGGGAATTTCAGACATTGTTCTACAGACAGAGTCTCTTCGAGCCGGTGAGGCTTCTAGAAGGCTTGATAGACTGACTCTTTGGATACAGACGTCATGTAAGCCCAGCTGATGTCGGTCCCAAGAAGTCGGTCCAGCCCGGCGAGAGCACGTCTTCGATTCCCAAGCCGGGCCAAGAGAACCATCCAAAGCTTGTCGGCCCCGCGCTCCAAGTTAACTACCCCAGATCCAGCGCCCAGCCCATTTCCACTTCCACATCGCGTCGACTTGGGCGCGCCCTTTGGGAACATCTCATCGATCCGTTTGTCATGGACAGCCAGGTTCTGACACACCCCTCTCCCGGAAACCTCAAGACTCTCAACCATTACCAAAGGACTTCTGAGGCTGCTTGCGATAACCTCATCCTCCCGGGACCCGAATCCACCGACGTATCCCTTCCACGACGCCGTACCGTCAAGAACACGATCCCTTCCTCGCTGCAAAGCAACCCGGGGGCCCGCCATCCCGCAACTTTAACGCCGGCGGCGCATGCCATGCACCCCAAACCCCATCACCCCCGTCCCAGGACAGACGTGACGGGGAAGCCATCCAGCATCGCCGCCGCATCTTTTGGATTTTTTGACAAATGGGCTCTCTCACATATCCGCGTCTGACTACCAGCGGCACTAGCGCAGCAGTTCCTTCAGCCTGGCCCCGTACAGACAGCCAGCTCGTCGCTCCAGCCCCGGACATGATCACCCAGAACGGCATCGCCTATCGGCCGGCGGGTCCCCCCCTGCCTCCCTACATAGGTCCTGACCCTGGTTGCTGTCATCGTCTGGAACCTTTGAATCTCGCCAAGACCGTTCTTTGATGGTGTGGCGAGTTGTTGCCGCCGGCTTGGCTTGCTCTGCACTGGGTCTCGCGTAGCGCGTAGAGTGCGGCCTGTCGGATCTCGGTATGCTACAGCTGAGTGTGCTTTCGCTTTGACGGATGTGATTCATCACGCCGTGTCAGCAACTGGGGAGTGCTCAGGTCTGCATTGTCTGGCCAATGATTGCGAGTAGCACGATGGCACGATAGAAAATGGTTAGGGAGCCAGTACTCTGACTCTGGTGTCGCCCATCGCTTCGTAACACTGAGCCACCATAACTTCCATCGAGCAATGTTCATCACCACCTGATTCCTTTGTCGAGTCACTGCATCGGACAGCTTGGTTCTGTGTGCTACTACCTCGGTAGTTGGTTGCATAACAGCCTGAGTCACTGGTCTGCTATCCAGCCATTATTCGCCTTTTGACCATGTCATAATTCCCCTTTTGAGTGTTGCTCCCTGCTGAGAACTTGGGCGAATCCGCGGACAGTCAGTTACTCGACGTCACCAAAGAAAGAAGCTGTCGATTATTCTGCCAGCTCTGGAAAAAAAAAGTATCATAATCTCGTACCAACCACCCAGCCGTCATCTCACACCGTCTGCTTCCGTGGGCCCCGACCCCTCCTCAGAGAAGGCGGTTCCGACAACGTCAGTTGACGAACAGCGTCCGCCAACGCCTCGGCAGGCGTGGGGATGCCCTTCCCATGCCTGGCTCTCCCAGGTCGCGGCAGCAGCAGGTCGCAAATCTCACCGCCCTCTCCATCTTTACCAAGCTGGCTCAGCATGGCATGTCTGCTTCTCAGATCAGGCCGCCGTCCGCATCTGTGTCTGTGCCTGGACTTGTCATGTTTCCCCGTTCCCGTGGCTCCCTCCGAGACTGTGGATGACCCCCTCTCGAGCTCCAGGGCCTTCTCTTCGTGGCCAGGTGGCGACTGCGACGACCCGTTTCGTGATGGAGCCGTGGCGGACAGGTCCTGCTGGATTTCCTTCTCACGCGCTCGCCGCGGGTGAGGAGGTAGCCTCTCCTTCTTGTCTTTAGTCTGATGGGACCGCAGTTTGTGCTTCTCGGGCTTCTGTTGGACAGTGTGCCCGGCGATGCTTTCTTGCTCTGGTTCCGCGGACATTGTGGAAATGACAGCTGGTGTGAAGAAGGGGTTCGAGTCTCTGAGCTTCTCGTTCGTGGGTGACGAGACCTTGCGTACGCTTAGAACGCGAGTCCAGCTGCCGCCGCTGTGGTGGTTGCTCGCTGTTTCCGGCAGCAACGTAGTCGCACGACTCAGCAAAGTCTCATGGTCCGCGGTGTCTCCAGACATGTCTACGACTTGTTGGACTGGTGTGAGCTGTTCCTCCTTCAAAGGGGCCAAAGAAGCAGGCGAATTTGGTCCAGCAGGTAGAGGAAGAGGCTTGTCGACGTCGACGGCAGAAGCCTGCCGTCTCCTGCTTGCTGCCTGCGCCCTCGCCAACGCCATCCTGTACGTGCGGGTGTTGATCAGGTCGTAGTCGAAAGAGAACTCGGTGGTGCTCAACACCGACTCGTTGTCTCCGTACACACTGTCGTTAACAGTATCATTCTCCGTCATCTCTTTGGTCTTGGCTGCTCGTGGGGGGTAAACTGGCACAGACTCGGTCGAATCTTGCCTCGCAGCCGCCAGGGTCGACTGGTTCTGGACCAAGAGCTCCTTGATATCCTGCGTCGATCGTCTGCACGTGAAGCCCAAAGTCAGCCTCAACCACCGAAAACCACAGCCCCCCGGCATTGCAGACGTACAAGTTCAGCGTCTGCGTGAGCAGAGACAGCGTCGCCTTCTTCCTGTCAAGCCTCCCGAGCAGCCTCGTCATCTCGCCGTCTTTCCACAGGACCAGAATCTTGGTCTTCCAGTCCTTCCTCTCAAACAGTTGCTCGTACTCGTTGTGGATGCACAGCAGCGTCGCGTGGCACCCCTTGACGGCCAGGGCGAAGACGTCCTCGAGCGCGAGCCGGTCGATGACGTTGGGGTCCCGGCGCACCACGTCCTCGACCTGGCTCAGCGCGTACTGCACGGCGTAGATCTCCTCGGCAATGTCGGAGACGTTCTGGGGCGCGTTTTCGACACGGTCGAGCACGTCTTTGATCTTGAGAGAGGCCGTGAGCACGACGCCGGCCAGCGAGGCGGCGCCGGTGATGATGCTGACTGGGTCCATGGCAGCGAGGCGTCGGGCAACGTCAGAGGTTCTTCACACACGCGGGCGACAAAGACTAGGGGGCATCGACCCGGTTTTGACTTGCCGAATCGCCTCGCATCGCTGGCCGGCGGGCCGTGCGTGGTCTTCGGAACCAAGGTTTTGAAACACGAAAGCTGCGATGCCGAGGTTCAGGTTCAGGTGCAGCTCGCGAGTTGAGTTTTGACGCGCATGTCTGTCTCTGTGGACGCGGCACATACGGCGAGTTCGGGTGCATGTGAATCCTGGGGCGAATCAGCCTTGCCTCGAAAATGGTCAGAGAATCCCATGTTTAAGAATCGTGCAAGCTGGAAAGCCTAGATAGCTTCACGGACGTCATTGGCCGTGCTTTATTTAGCAAGGTTGCGTGGGGGTTTGGTGGGCATCGCAACCTCGTCCGGCGACTTGCGAATAACTGAAAGCTGGCATCATCGGCAGCGGGCTTCAGGGAATAGGCGAGAGACTCGTCCTATTTTAGCTGAGCAAAGGGTAGAATGGATGCTGGCGGCTTGAACCCATCTCTGACGTCGCGAAGGCTTCATATCCTCAAATGCCTTTTTCATCGCTGTTCTTCCTGGAGCCTGGTATACTGAGATTGAAATCAATCATCCGCAAGCCTTGGAAGTGAGTGACCAACACCCTGCAGGCAGTATATAAAGCGGAATCACAGCCCTTGGTTAGCCTGTCGTCAGCTGGGTTGAGAGTGAGAGTTGATGAAGGCCTTGTGAGATGGAGAGAGAGCCGGGAATTAGGAAAACGAGGCACACCACATGTACCCTCATTTCTTGGACGTGTCTTCATTCATGCAAAGAGTCACGAAACATTTGGGGGCATTAGGTTCTCATCTTGAGAGCCAGAGATTACAATTGAATCTGAATGGTCATGGGCGACCGTCAGGGCTCATGCCATCATCAACTCCAAGTCACTGCACAGCCCACCGCCGAGATGTTTTGAGATGAAGCTCCAAGCAGTTCAGGTATGCCAAGATGGCAGAGAATGCAGCGGATACACCAACACTCGCCTTTTGAATTCCTCGCCAGTGCTCTTCTTCGTATGCGAGCATTATACGAGTATTCAACACGTCTTGGCAACAATTCACTCGAGGATGCTTCCAACAGCATCGCCCAGTATCCCAAGCAATGCGGTTAGATGATGAGCGACAGGGGCAGCGGTTCCCTTCCTCTCACTCACCACCCACTCAAAGGACGGCACAGCCACTGCCTCAGATTGTCTCCTGGGTGAGCCAGCTCGTGTCAATCTGAGCCCGCCCAAGCCTCGGATTCAGCCAAGGGACCGTGGCGCTAAGTCTGATCAAGCCCTAAGCCCTTGGAACTGGATCTAACGTCGGTCCGGTAAATCGAGCACTTCCATGTGAGGGTTCCCGTCCAGGGTGTTTGCGGACAAGGTTGGGGCTGCATTCGTTTGCAGGTGGTTAATTAGCACACGTCGTCTCTCACACTGCCGATATCCCACAAACGGCCAGGTGAGTTGTCATGCCGCTTGCCCCAGCCTCCTTCATCTCTCGTAGTATAGCCGTGAGTTAATGTCGACCTCATCATGTTCGTCCCGATCTGAAGCCGGCTGGATCTCCGGAACCTAAGCGACTGGGGTCTGTATCGACTACGCAGTATCCGTACGGAGTTATAGTTAATTGCTGACGGGGTTGCCAAAACCACCTGAACCCCGATCCGTGTCACAACACACGCGGTAGCATCGTGGTTCGTCCTACGGGACCGACCTGCACGCGACACGTTGTCACAAAGCCAACATGTCGCGCCGGGCTGGCTGCACGATACAACATCACAAGACGTTCCCAAGGAACACGCAGCAGAAGCCCCAAGAAGCCCCTGAGCCGACGGGTTCCGGCTGATGATCTCACGCAGACACGTAGACGGGGTCGCGCCCAGGCTCGCCAAACTCCAATACATGTTTTGCCCAGACCGTCCATCCCTGATGGCCACATTCCCCTTTGCTTGGTCTTATTTCGTATACTTTCTCTTGGCGGAATCAGACACTAACAGCCCGCCCGTTCGTTCAGACGCTCTGGGTGGGCATTCCCGGCCGTTCTGAACTTCTTTAGATTGGATGCCAGTTAGCAACGAAGCTCTTGTCTCTGCACCGCCCCAATGCCCAGCCAAAAAAGCCAGCGCGCTCTTGGTGTTTTCCCCTCCCCCCATTGCCTTGCTGCTGTTGCTACTGCTGCTACTGCTGCTGTTGCTGATCGTATTGCTGCTGCTGCTGCTACCACTCGGCACCGCGTCATCGCCAGACTCTTGGAGAGTTTACCTCCGTCTCCTCCTGTATGTATCCGTACTTTGCAGGTCTTGGGATACCCCCTGGTGGTCTCGCCCGTCAGAGTCAACAAGTCAGATGCCCGCAGCGGCTCTCGTTTTTTTAGCATTCGCTCGCCCCATGTCCATGTCCATGTCCATGTCCATGTCCATGCCCAGAGGCTGTCGTGTACCGCAAATCCCTCGCAATCCTGCCACCGGTGCGCCAAGTGGTTGGCGCCAGGAGGCACATGGGGAAGAATAAGAGACAAAAGTGTCATCGATGCCGGCCGATGCTACCGGCCTGCCTTTCCCCAGATTTTCCCTGTTTCCGTATCTTCCTGCAGGTTGTCTAAATACTCAGTTACATCTGTCTTTTTTTCAAATCGTCGCTTGTTTTTACCGGGAGAAGAAGTGCCTTCGTTGTATACTATACCTCGGATACCTGGATCACGACTTGTCCTCTTGTCCACGCGACCAACGAGACTATCGCGGCACCAAAGCTCAACGTCCAAGTCATCATTACGGTCGAGCTGCAAATCAACAACATATATCTCCCGGGCTGCGAGACGGTGGGTTACAGATTCGGTATTGCCCGCTGCCGCCACGGCACATTCACTCCAGTCTGGTCTTTTCCGAGCACAACGACCGATTCATCAATAACGCATCGCCAGCTTCGATCTCGACATCACCAGCGTCAGTCACGTCGACATGCACTGATTGCGCCTGTGCATCTCCGATCAAGTAGTCACTCGCTTTGCTCCTCACAAGAAAAGCCTGGAAACGGCTTGAACCTGCCACTTCACACATTCGTTCAACATGCTGTCAATATTATCTTCCGCGGCAGCGCTGCTTGTAGGCGCCGCCAACGCGGCATACTCCATCGAGACAAGAGGTAACCAACGACGACGACGACGACGTCACTTGTATGCCACGGATTCTAACCGTCACCCCAGACCAAACCATCAACACCGCAGCGACGCTGGCATACGACCTCATGCTCTTCTATGACGGAAACAAGACAGGCATGATTCCGGGAATCCTCCCGGGACCCCCCGACGACGGCAAGGGAGACTACTACTGGTGGCAGGGCGGGGCCATGATGGGCACGTACATTGACTACTGGTACTACACGGGCGACGAGAGCTACAACAAGGTCGTCACGCAAGGGCTGCTGCACCAGGTCGGCCCGGGGCGCGACTATATGCCGCCCAACCACACGGCCTCGCTCGGCAACGACGACCAGGGCTTCTGGGGCATGTCGGCCATGCTCGCGGCCGAGAACAAGTTCCCGGACCCCCCCCGAGGACCAGCCGCAGTGGCTGGCGCTCGCGCAGGCCGTCTGGACGACGCAGGCGCACCCGGACCGGCACGACGAGACGTGCGGCGGCGGCCTGCGCTGGCAGGTCCCGCCGACCAACACGGGCTACGACTACAAGAACACGATATCCAACGGCATCTTCTTCAACATGGGCGCGCGCCTGGCGCGCTACACGGGCAACGACACGTACGCCCGCTTCGCCGAGGAGACGTGGGACTGGCTGTGGAACGTCAACTACATTGACCACGAGAACTGGCGCGTCTACGACGGCGGCCACGTGCCGTACAACTGCACAAACGTCTTCAAGGCCACCTTTTCGTACAACATTGCCGTCGTCATGCAGGGCTGCGCCTTTATGGCCAACCACGTACGTCAACCATCATCCATCCACCGCGCTTCAAAGACGGCGGTCAAGGAGTCGTGGACCATCTGCTGACGAGACTTACAGACTGGCGAGCAAAAGTGGGTTGACCGCACCGAGCAGCTCGTCAACCGCGCCATCGTGGACTTTTTCGAAAACGGCGCCGCCTACGAGATCCCCTGCGAGTTCGAGCAGGGCCGCTGCTCCCAGGACATGCTCAGCTTCAAGGGCTACCTGCACCGCTGGATGGCCGTCGTCGCGCAGCTCGTGCCGTCCACGCGCGACGCCATCCAGCCCGTCCTGCGCAACTCGACGCAGGCGGCCATCAGGCAGTGCACGGGGGGCACCTCGGGCCGCGTCTGCGGCTTCTACTGGACGGGCGGCCAGTTCGTCAGCCCGGCCGTGGACAAGACGTCCGGCGCCGGCGAGGCGATGAACGTCCTCGGCGCGGTGCTGAGTGTCATGGACCCGCCGCTGCCGCCGGTGACGAACTCGACGGGCGGCACTTCGAGGGGGGACCCCAACGCCGGCATGGACTCGCATCCGTACCGCGAGTTCGCGCCGCTCACGACGGGCGACAGGGCTGGCGCGGGTATCCTGACGGTGGTTGTGCTGGCGAGCGCCGTTTGCATATGGGCGTGGATGTCGTTTGGTGTCTCCGAGTGGGATGACAAGGGCAAGCAAAAGATTGGGCTGAGTCCAGAATTGGACCCCTCCAAGGAGAGCATGTTTAGGTAGTGGTCTGTTTACAGCGAAACGCAAGCGCAATAGCATCATATGATATTATGACAAGACTTCTGGAGCGTAAGAGTGCCTCTGTGGGATTCGTGTTGCAGACCTGCCTCGCTGCTTCTACTGTTGATGTCGACGATCTGGGCCGTGATGGCTGTTACGGGGTGTCATGATTCCGGAAGACCAGATCCCAGCCTCTAGACTTCACGAGGACTCGTCTCCAACATCCTGTGCCCGTGTTCGAAGCTTGTTGGTTCAAAGACTTCGCAACGTCTCTTTTGTACCGCAAGTTGATGACGATGACCATGTCCCATGCGTCATGTGACGGATCTGCCGACTTCTCGTGGTCTCGTCGCCAAGATCTTGGCTTCTCTTGCGCCTTGACCTACCCATGACAATAGCCAAGAAACGCACTTCGATCCGAATTTTCCGACCCCTCAGCTCTTGAGGTCTGCTACATGACATCAGCCATCCACAGTACACCTGTGACTTTCCGCAGTGGCTTGTCTACTGTACACAATGAGCAGTTGACTGTTGGCTGCTCTCCCGCATGCAATAACCACATTTTTCACGGTGACAGACCAAAGGCAGCAGCAGTCTTGGATATTAACAAACTTGAATATTTAATGCGTATATCGGGTATCGTAACTATTTGTTAAAATGTTAGGCTGTAGGTGTTTACCCTACAGTAGTACTCGACTTACCGTT
>RYZW01000717.1:2984-25562 GCA_004367215.1 Colletotrichum trifolii | reverse complement strand
ATAATATATTCTAATACTCGCACTATACCCTACTAATATTATAGCTATATCTTTAGCCTTACTAAAACTAGCTTACTTATCCACTACTACTATACTATTACCCCCCTAGCCCTATACTAATAATACCCCACCTATAAATAAGTATTACCTATTAATATCCCTAATAATAAAAAAGAAGAAGAAAAGGATAATAATAATAAAGAAGAGGAATTCTAAGGTAATAAGGAGATATAGGATAATACTAGCTTTTTTGCTTAATTAGTTTATTTAGTACTTTAGGGGTAAGTCTAGTAGCTAGTTATGTGTGCCCCCTAGGGGCTATTGTGTTGTTTGATTTGCAGCCTACGTGGCTTTTCGTTACTAGTAAATTGATATTAGGCTATTATTCTTTCTAATATTTCTATATTATGACTTGAATTGTATTATAGCTTTATTATTAGTAAGGTTTTCTAAGGGTTCTTATATTAAAGTATTATAACTTTTCTATTTAACTAATATATTGTGGTTATGTTTTCGCCTAGGTATATTCTTTACTACTAGTATCTCTTTGATATTATATTCCTTATAGGTTTCGCTATTTTCTCTAGCTAGAACTAAGATAGGATTAGGTTATGTGTTTATGTATAGTTATAATGGTAGTAGGTTGTCCTCTGCCTGTTTAATAAGGTTAATGTGGAATGTTGGGTAGATATCTGTGGGGATATCTAAAGTAATGTTTAGCGGGTTTAGTATATCGATAACTTTGTATTTAGAAGATATTTAGTTAAGTTTCTTATTTAATTGATTTGTTTTGATATAGCGTAGTAATAGCTATACTTTATCCTTTACCTAGAATTTCTTAGTTACTTATTATATCCTATTTGTATTTATCTTATTGTGCTATTATATATATATTATTGCTGCCTGGGCTATAGTAATACTATTTTTTAGGTAAGAAAGGAAAACTAAGGTTTATCCTGAGCTAGAATATATAGATTATTCTGCTATTTTAGAATATAGGATAAGTATAACGTTAAACCTATTCAGGAGCTTATTTGGGTTTATTTTAGTTACTAATAAGTCCTTATTATTTAGTACTAGTTGATAAGTAGTAATATAAGCTAGTTAGTTTAATTATAAGAAAGTAATATATGCCTATAGGAAAGCCTAGATCTTAGGTATTACCCTCTCTGTTTTATTATTTATCTGGGGATAGAATAATATTAATAAAAGCTACTATACCCCTATTAACTAGTATAATATTATCTAGAAGGTGTTAACTTAGTCTAATTTATAGTTAGTAATAATTGATATGGGGAAACTATAGAACTACTACTAGGTATCTTGGAACTTTTCTGTATAAGTTTTAGTAGTTATAGATATTATAGTTTTTAGCTAGATATATTTTGATAATTAGTCTATAATTATTATTAGGAATTTTAGGTTACTTTTTATAGTAAATAGTAGTTTTATTATGAAGTTGATAGAAATCTGCGACTAGAATTTATTGGGAATTAGGAGGGGTTATAAGAGGTTTTGGTGGTGCTATTATTTTTTATATAAGTGTTAGTAGATATTATATACCTATATGAAATGTTTAATATCTTTTGATATACTATTTTAATACTAGTCTTGTAAAAGTACTATGAATATTGAATTAATATTAGGGTAGTTAAGGACTAGGGAATTGTAGACTATTTAGAGAATTATTATTATTAGTAGCTTGTATTTAGGGATTTAAACTTAGTTTTAGTAGAGTAAAGTACTATTATTTCCTATTGTATAATTAGTTATTTATATTTGTGTTAAGGTTTCTAGAGGGAATATCTTTACTACTTAGTAGATAGTATCTAGTTAAACCTTATATACTAGTATTACTATAATTACTTAGTTCTATAATAATAGTAATNTTGTTTAGTAGATAGTATCTAGTTAAACCTTATATACTAGTATTACTATAATTGCTTAGTTCTATAATACTAGTAATATAGTATTTTGGAATATAGTATATCTATCTAGTAGTTTACTAGTAGTGTGTTAGTAGTTATCTCCTATTAGTATAGTTTTTTCCTAGTTTCCTTCTATTTATATATTGTAAATTGAGAGTACTAGGGAGGACTTATTTTTATCCTTATAGTTAACCTAGAGAGGCTAGAGGACTTGTATTATAGGTTTTAGTTCTGTTATATTATTTTGGTTTTGTTAAGAGAGAATATTAAAGTATCTAGTAAGGTAACCTAGGTAATATTTTAAAATAAAGCTAAATTCTAATAAAACTTCTATTTATTTAGCTTGTTATTCTGAGATAAGTCTTAGGTTTATAAAGTATTCTAATATTTTGTAGTTAGAGAGAATAGTAAATAGTTTTACTATATTCTATAATTCTACTAATTATATTTTTAGGTATAATACTATTATTAGTAGTTCTTTATTATGAATAGTATAGTTCTGCTAGGTTAGTGTAAGTCTAGTTAAATAATAAGTAATAGGTTGTAGTATGCTATCCCTATCCTTTTATAAGAGGTAATTATTTAATACTACTTTTGAATAATCCGCTTCTACTATTATATATTATTCTAGATCCTATTAAGCTATAATTAGCTCTGAGATAAATATAAGTTTGAGTTTTTTGAATGTTTGCTGGTATGTAGTATTTTAGTGAAATAGTACTTTTTTCTATATTAGTTGTGTAAGGGGTTTTGTTAAGCTGGAGAAGTAGTTAACTAGGTTATAATAAAAGTTTGTAAAGTTAAGGAAGTTCTAGATACTATAGATATTTTTAGGAACTTCTTATTCCTGGATAGTTTTAACTTTTTCAGGGTTATAGTAGATACCTTTCCCCGCTTTAATAATAAACCCTAGATATTTTATTTATTTTACTGAGAATTCGTATTTTTCTAGGTTTAAGTATAACCTAGTTTTTTATAGTTGTTTAAAGATTTACTTAATTTTATCTTTATAGTTGTGCTTTGACCTGTAACTATAGATAAGGATATTATCTAAGTAGGCTATAATGAAGTTATTAAGGATACTTTGGAATATATTATTGATATAGTATTAGAATGTTATAGGTGTATTTATTAGCGTAAAAGGGGTAATAAGCTACTCAAATAAGTTGAAATAGGTCTAAAAAGTAGTCTTATATTTATCTCTCCCCGTGATATAAATTTTGTAGAAAGTTATATAAATATTAATTTTTATAAATTATATTATTTTAGATAATAATTATAGTATTTCTTTAATTAGTAGTAAAGGGTAGTAGTTATGAGTATTAATAGTATTAAAGGTATGATAATTTATATAAAACTACTATTTCCCCCTAGGTTTCTTAATAAGGAAGATAGGTATTCTAGCTATAGATAAGCTAACCTAGATTTACTTTTTATCTATTAGGTCTATAACTTAGTATTAGACTTTAAGGAAATACTCCTTTGGTATATTATATAGTAGCTTTTATAGTAGGTCTAGTTTAGTTCTATCTAGGTTCTTCTTTAAGTAAATATAGTAGTTAAGGGACTTTTTATATAGAAGAAGGTTAGAGGTTTTTTTTTTGTTGAAGAGGTTTATAAAAGAAGTATAAATAGCTAGTAAAATAGGTAGTAGTTATTCTAAGGTTATAGGTAATGTAGCTACTAGGATTATATTAATCTATGCTAAGCTAGTTGCTAATTACTTGTATTCTCTTTTTTCTAGGCTAGAAGATATTATGGCTAGTAACTTAATAGGGTTTGTAAATTTGTCTATATATGTCCTTTTTGGTATATTGCTAATAGCTTGGATAGTTAAATTATTAATTGAATCTATTTGTATTTTATTTTTTGTAGGGTCTAAAATTATTTATTAGTATTATAACTATAGTTTTTTAAGGATAGTTAGGTGTGTTATTTTTGGGATTATATAGAATAGGGCTTCTAAAGTTTAATTATTAAGGTTAATTTATACTTTAGTTATTTTAGTAATATAGGTTTCCTAGTTAGTATCTAGGATAGTATTTAACTAGTATAGTTATAGTAATATGATAAATATAAGGTTTTACTATTTTGTAAATTTTTCACTAATTATTTTATAATAATTGTAATTATTGTTAATTTGGATAGAGATGAAAGATTTATTATTTATTAATATAGAAATTAAAAAAGGTAGTTTATCTATTTATCTTTGTATTTCTCTAGTTTTATTTATTATTATAGTATTATTTTTAGTAGTTGTGCTAGGTTGCTCCCTAGGGAGTTTTTTCTAGGGGGCTAGGCTTTTTCCTTATTATCTATAATTTTTTTATCTAATTATAAAGCTTGAATATTAGTATTAGAAGCTGCTAGTAGGTAGGTAAGCTATAGTTTATATTCCGCGATAAAATAGTTTTTAGTACTATAATATATATAAATACTAGCTTATATATATACCTAGATAACTATAGAGTTTACCTAATAAGTTTTATATATTTTAGTAAGAGGAGCTAACTAGGGCTTACTAGCTATAGTAGTATACTTATTTAACCCCCTATAGTATTGAGGGGTAGTAGTATAGTAGTGTTATACTAGTACTAGGGTGGCGTAAGCTACCCCTATACTTATTATCTATATATCCTTATTCTAATTAATTATTAGTTCTAGTTAGGGAAAGGATTATAGCTATCCGTAGTATCGTGACTCTATATTAAAGATCTCGAGGTCTATTACGATTATATAGTAGTACTAAATAATAATATAATAATCTATTTAGCTAATATCGTAGTTAATAGTAGCTATCTAAATTTAGTAGGAGAGAGCTAGATAGAGGTAGTTTAGCTTAATATCCCCCGCCTAGTTATACCTCTTTACCTATCTTATAACTGATTTAAACTTAATAAAGAACTTAGTAAATATTTACTTAGGCTTTTAATAAAAGTAGTGAATTTTTTTAAAGGTTTAAGTATTATAGTAAGAGTTCTTATAGTACTTAGTAAAGTACTAGAGGAATATATTAATATCTTAATTATATTGTAGTTTTTATATAATATAAAAGTTACTAACCCATATCTAGACTTTAGGTAATAAACTAGTTTATAAGTATTACTAAAAGTCTTTAGGTCCCCTAATAAAAGCTTAATTAATTTCTAATTTATATTATATAGTTATTTACTATACGGGAAAGTAGAGGGTATTACTATTAAAGGGGGTATTAATAGGGAGTAGTTTTTATTTTAGATTAGGTATTTGTAATATTTATAAAGCTAAGTTGTGATTTGTTTGGAGTTTCGCGAAGGTATCTTAAAAGGATTAGTTTTCGTCGTTTACTAGGTTGGTCTACTGTTAGTTTATTAGAAGCTTTATAGAGGGCTCCGGATTAGTAGTATTTATTATTATCTTTTCGCTATTTTCTATTTCTTTTGGTATTTACTATTTACTACTAAGTTAAACCTAGGTAAGAAGTTTATTAATATTAGAAGCTGGTCACGAGAAGTACTTTAGTAGTGCCTTAATAATGTTATGATAAACTTGAAGAATTTATACCTAGGGTGAAAACTCTTTACTAGATTATAGGGATAGTGGTTGTATAGAACCCTAATAGTAATATCTTATATAAGTCCTAAGGTTTGGGTCTGTGATAGATAAAGTAGTTTAGAAGTTTTCTATTAGAATATCCTAGGTATTAATATTAGAGCTATTTATTACTTTTTAGGGTTTTTTAAATAGTATTTATAGTATACTAATAATACTAGTAATATCTACGAGAAAGCTTATATTATACTAATTATATAGCTAAAGTAGTTAATTTCTTATAAAGTATATAGTATTTGAAAACTTACTAGTTATATTAATTATTAAGAACTATAATCTTAGAATAATTACTTTTTATAGTTAAATTAAGTAATTTAGCTTAGTATTTTACTAGTAGCTTTATTTATATAACTATTAAAAAGAGATAAGGTTTATTACTAGAATAGTATAGAAAGTAATATTATAGAACTATAATTTAATATTTTTATTTTCTATAGTCTAAATAAATATTTTAGCATTTCTATAGTTCTTAATTAGTATAGGTTTTATACTATACTAAATATAGTTTCTTATGAGAATTCTTTAAAAAGTTATAAAGTATTTAATATCTTAGAAAATATAAACTAAAATACTTAAATTAAAGATAAAAGAGTTTTAGAAGGAGTATTACTAAAGCCTTTCTTTATAGTATATTAACTATATAGTATTATAGCTAATTTAGCTACTAAACTAGCTATATAGTTACTATTATCTAAAATTCTGAACTTTTCTTAAGAGATCTAAATCTAATACTAGTAATTATTTAATCTTCTTTTTAGTTAAAATATTTAATACCTAGCTTTTATAAATTAACTAAAAATATATATAGTAATAATATACTAAAAAGTAGTTTAGGTTATACTTTAGAAAATATAAAAGCTTATTAGAGCTTTAGAAATATCTCTTATTATTTTAAGTATTTAAAGTAGTAGTAGGGGTTTCTATTAAGATATTAAACATACTATAGCTTATTTTACTATATTAGAGAGATTTAGGGAAGTATTAAATAGTTTCTATAATAGTTAAAATAACTTTATCTAGGGGTATTAAGTCTAAATAGTTATAAATTATAAGTATATAGCTTTATATATAAACCTTAATAAGTAAATAAGTCATTAAAATTATAAGATTGTAAACCTATAGTATTTTGGTACTAGATAAAGTATAGTAGACTACTTAAGTTTTATATATAGTATTTTATTATTTCTAAAGCTATTTCTTAGTTACTACTTTTATAATAAAATATTTAAATCTCGAGGATTAGAATATCTTATAGTATATTCTAGTAGTATTTTAGAGGTATAGATTATCCGTAATACTAAAATAGTTATAGAGGNATTCGTAGTTTATATTACTATATTTCTTTTTATATAGTAATACTAGTATTATAATATTTTACTTATATATTTAAAGATTTAACTTATTAGGTTAATTTAGTTTAAATATTTAAACTAGTAGTTTTAAGTTTTTAAAATATAGAAACTATAGAAAACTATATAAGTTTTTAGGTTCTTCTTAGTAAAGTTTATGATATTCTTTATTTAAATTTCTTTAGTAGTATTAGCTTGGAGTTATTAATCTTCTTTATAGTTAATTTCGTTAGGGGTAAGAGGCTTAAGAATAGCTAATTTAAGTATTTTATAAGTTTATTAGTATTACTTGGCTTTTAGACAGTTATTTAAAAATAGTTCTTAAGGAGTTTCTAGATAGAAGCTTTAGTATATTATTATTCTAAAGTTAAGGTATTCTTATAAATTATAAGTTTTAACTTCTACCTAAAAGGTATTATACTAAATAAATTATTAATTAGTTCTTTTAAGGATTAATATAGGGGTATTTTTAGTAGATATTTTAATATTCAAAATATATAGATTCGGGTAATATATACTTTTTAGCCTAGTAGCTCTTTAGTATCGTAAGACTCTTAATTATTATATGTAATTAGGGGGTAAAGTCTAGTATATATTATATATAACTAAATATAGTTAAGCGTAACACGTAAGGCTTTATTTTAAGTAGTTTAAGTAAGGCGAGGTTTAGTAGAGATAACGCCACGGCCGAGGTTCTTCTAGCAAAAACTCTACTACTCGAATATGTTATTCCTAATAGAATTAATAATATATAGCTTATTATATATTTACTACTAAATAACTATATTAATATTATCTCTATAAAAGATAATTACTAGTTAAGAAAATATATTAGTATTACTATAGTAGTTATTATTATTTCTAATAGTATAATTATTAATATTATAGTATTATTTTAGTTATATTAAAAATGTTTAATTTCTTTAAAATTATATATTTCTCAGGACTTTTTAAAAGAAACTATACCTAGTAGTTAGCTTTTACTTTATATACTTTCTAGATAATACTAAGTCTAAGTATAAAAGGTTAGGCTTAGGCTATANAGATATATTTATAAGATAGGATAATAAGAAACTATAAAGATAAGTTATTCAAATTATCCCTAATAATACATAACCTAATAACCCCTAGGTAAAGAGGATTAAATTAAAAGAACTACTAGTTTTTAATAGGAAACCTAATCTTAAGGAGCTCTAGATCCATATAGCAGAAAAAGATACAATATTCCAAAAAACTAAAATAGCTATCTAGTAGGGGGAACATAACTTCCCCCCCGATTTATACTTAAAGGTTTAGATCTCTAAATATTAATTAGATAACTTTAAATACTTAATATTTTGAGGGAAGATATAAGTATTTAGAAGTAATAATAAAGAAAACCCCCTAAATAAATTAAAGATAAAACTAGTTTAAGAGTCATATAACTCTACTACTACTAGCTACCTAGGGAAGAATAGTATACTTGAGATTATAAGTAAGAAGTTCTTCTAGCTAGGTTAGTTATAGACTATAAGGAGATTTATATAGAAGTATAATATTTATAGTAGTATATATATCTAGAGGTAAGTAAAAAGGGGTTTTTTGAAACCTTTCCTAGTACCTAACTAGTTATACTCTAATTTATTAATAAATTTTATTACTAGTTTCTTACTAATTAGAAAGAGGAATAGCTAATACTTTTAGGTTATTATTAATAGGCTAAGTAAGTTAGTAATACTTAAGGAGATAGATACTATAGAAGTTAAAGTATATACCTAGTAGTTCCTTAGCTATTACTATAAGTTTTATAGGATACTATAATTTATTATTAGTAATTATAGTTTAAACTAGGTAAGTAGGTTCAAGAGGGAGTTTTATTGCTTAATAGGGGTAATATAACTATTTAGTACTAGCTACTACCTTTAAACTAATAGAGGTATAGAATACTAGAATTAGGAGATTTAAGCTATATTATAGGTATATATATACTAGTTTTAGGATAATTAGGGGGACCTATTACTTATTATATAACTTATTTTATAGAATAGGTATAATTTAAATATTAGGGCTATTCTATTCTTTATAGAGTATAATTACTATGTTAATCCTATACTTACTATTAAGGATATAAGAGGGGTAGTATCTAAGGGGGAAACTATTACTTAGCTACTAGTTAATAGGATAAAAGATATTATAAGATTTATTTAAGCTGAGATTGTAGTAGCTTAGTAATAAAGTAAGGCTTTAGTAAATAAATATTAGTCCCCTATAGATAAATACTAAATAGGTGATAAAGTATAGTTAAATATCTTGAACTATAAGTTATTGTAGTTAAGTAAGAAACTAGACTAGTTATATTATAAATATGAAGTTATGAGGGTTATTATACTATATATTATTAAGTTAAATATATTAGGGATAATTTATTTTAAGTTTTATATTAATCTACTCTAGAGGGTAACTAGTAATTTTTTACTTAACTAAGAGGTTATAAACTTATAACTACTATTTATAGTTAATAATAATAGTAAGGTAGAGTAGGAGGTTAAGGATATACTAGTAGTGAGGTGGTATTAGGTGGGTAGAGGGTAGTAATAGTAGGTTTTTGTTAAATAGAAAGGATTCGTAGATACTATATGGGAGGTAGCGGATATGATATAGGAGATAGAGGTATTAGATTAGTATAAGGTATGTTTTAGGCTAATTGATAACTATGATAGAGACTCTAATAAGGTAGCCTTAGTATATTACTAGTAGGGAGGGGGGTAATATTATAGGTTATACCTAGCTAGTTAACTCTAGCTCTACCCGAATCCTAATAACTATACCTAAGAAGTTAGGTACTAGTAGGTTACTAGTAAGCCCCTAGTACTATTCTTAAGCAGACTTTTCACGCCTTTCGCGAGAACCTCTCTTTTACTCCTTAGTTCTAAATAAATAATATTTATACTCCCTATAGCTAAATCATAGCCCAGGCCTAGCTTTTCGTAATTACTAAGGATAACCTAAATAACTTATCTTTATAATCTCTTATTATACTATCCTATAAGTATATCTTATTTATATTTTAATAAAATATCTAGGACTACTACTTAAAACTCTAAGTAATATTTAATATAGAAATTAAATTAAAATAGTTCTTCTATTTACGAATCCTACTTCTTAGTAAACTACTATCTTTTTATAAAATACTTTAAGTTTTTATAATCTAAAAAAACCCTAAACTATCTCATAATTAAAAACTTAGCTTTCTAAACCTATAAATAAACTAATATTACTAGTAACTCTTTATTATAAATTAAATAATTATATTTTATGGGAAATAATTATTAAGAATAGAATACTACTAAATAAGTTATACTTATATTATTTTCTTAAATTAGAATTCTCCTTAATATAAACCTAGAATAATTAGTTTCTATAATAGTAATAACTTTAAAGTTAAATATATAAAATACTAGTTTTTCTATAAAAAAATATTTAAGCTTAGTAAAAATAGTTTCTTACTCTACTCTTTACTAGAAAGGGAAATCCTTCTAAGTTAACTAAATTAATAGTTCCATAATCTTATTATACTTAGAAATAAAATCCTTATACTAATTATAGAACCCTAAAAAACTTTAAACTTTTTTTATAAACCTAGAAGAAAACTAGTCTTTAATTATAACTAACTTAAGAGAATTATAAGAAATACTTTTTCTTACTATTAAAATAAACTTTATATATTTTACTATTATTATTAAAAACTCGTATTTCTTTAGATTATAGAAATAACTTAATATTAGTAAAATAATAGAAAACCCTTTATACCTAAGCTTTATAGTCTTTCTTTAACTTAATAAAATAAATTAAAATATTATTAATATATACTATAATAAAATTATCTAGGAAATTATATAATATCTTATTAATATACTACTAGAATATTACTAAAGTCCTAATAAACCTAAAAAAGTAAATAATTTACTTAAAAAAACTATACTAAGTATAAAATACTATTTTCTCTTAATCTTTATCTTTAATCTATATTTTATAAAAAGCTATAATAATATCAAGCTTTGTAAACTAGTAAATACTAGTAACTTTCTAGAAAATCTCTAATATAAGAAATAATAGATTTCTATTTTTCTTTATAATTATATTTAAAACTCTATAGTCTATATAAAACTTAATACTTCTACTAGGTTTCTTAATAAAGAAAATAAGTACTTTAATAGCTAATCTATTAATTTTAATAAACCCCTTATTAAAAAGATCTTCTAGTATTTTTCTAAGTACTAGTAGTTTTTATTATAATATATAATAAAAAAAAACTTTAAAATAAAAAAGGATTATTCCTATCCTTATTAAATATTAATAAGATTATATAATCTAATAACCCCTTACTAGTAAATACTTAGTAAACCTTTTCTAAATTAAATAAGTCTAGGAATCTTCTAAATATATTTACTAAAATATACTTCCTTAGATTAACTAAAACCTTTAGTACTAGAACTTTCTTAATATCCTCGAAACTAATAAATATTACTTAATAAGCCTCTAATACTAAACCTCGTATTCTAGTAATCTTCTTATATATAATTAAAAAAGAATTTATATTTAAAAGATATACTAATTAAATCTCCTGAATCCTAGTAAATTTTTCCTAGTATTCTTAATATACTATAACTTTTCTTTTACTATACTTTATCTACTAAATATTAGTATTATATATAATATAGTTATTTTCTATCTAGAATTACCTAAAATATAACTTTAGTAATAGCTTTTTTATAATATAAGTAGAGATCTCTTATATATATTTTTTTACTTCTAAAAATAACTTAGTAACCCCTAAAGTACTACTAAATAATAATCTATTTTTAATATAATCTTTTATTTTCCTCTTTATTATATTAATAAGTAATAAATATAACTTTTTTATAAAAGATATATTCATAATAATATAAGTATTATAACTAGTATTTACTAGAATACTAATAATATAATTCCTATTAACTCTTATCTAGATAATAGCTAACTACTTACTACCCTCCTATTTATACTATTTCCTCTATTTTTAAAATTCTATTTCTATAAATTTTAATACTTAACTTTATATTAGAATTACTTTTTTCCTATATCTTCTTCTTTACTAAAAGGGGAACTAGTATTATCTTCTAAATCTTTTAGTTTCTAGGGTTTTACTTTAAAGATTTTTAGTTTTTTCTTTTTTTTCTTTACTATATTAGTATTAATATAATTCCTAGTAATATAGTTTCTTTTATAATAACTATAATACTTATATATATTTTTCTATAATAAAAAAGCTTTTTTAGGAGAACGTATAAAACTAGAAAACTTATAGTAGTAATACTACTTATATATAACCCTAATTATTATTATATTTCTATCCTAATCTTTTAATATAACAAGATAAGTAACTAAAGTTTACTAGGTTAGTAATATTTTTATAAATTCTATCTTCTAAGTAATATCTTATACTTTTAAGAACTATTAGTTATAAATAATAAAAAGCTTAATTATAATAAAGAGTTTTTTTAAATAAGGGATTAGTATAATTTCTAATAAAAAGATCTCAACTATATTAAACTAGTTATAACTTCTAGTATTTATAAGAATTTTCTTAAATTATAAAAGAAAAATAATAAATCTCTTGATATTTTTCTAATAAAAAAACTATAATTAAGTAATAACTTAGGACTAGATATTAGGATCTAGGTAAATATTATCTCAATATATTATAAAATTTTAGAGATCCTAGTTTCCCCTTAGTTTTCTAATTATAAAGAAAATCTCTATTACTTATTAGATTTTAAGGTTTAAATAGAAGTAAATTAAGTATTACTTCTATTTATCTATCTTAAAGAAATCCTAATTAATCTTTAATTTTCCCCTTATCTAGTAAGCCTAAATATTATATTCTTTTCTTTTATTTAAGAATTTATTAGGGAAAAAAGGGTTTCTTTTAAAAAGTAGAAACTATATAAATAAATTCTAAAGGAATAATAATAATATTAGGGGAAAGTTCTAATTCTTTCTCTACTAACCTAGTAATTAGTACTATAATTCTCTTATAGAATAAAGTAATAACTATACTTAGATATTATTATAGTAATTCTTTTAAAATAGTACTACTTATAGGGGTCTTTTAAGAAATATTAGTTCTCTCTATTTTATAATAATAATTAGCTTTAATACTTAGTTATAATCTTTATTAGAAATTATACTCTATTAATAATATCTCAAGGACTATAATTAGTAAAAAGTAGTATTTTACTCTAATCTTTCTATTTAATAAAAAATTATACTTAACTTAATATTTCTTTTACTTAAGAATAATACTCTACTAATTAATATTTCTTCTTAACTAGTAAAAAACTATACTTAACTTAGTATTATTTATATAAAAAATAAATCTAAGTTCTAAATATANTATGAAGGGTTAGGTTTAGGTTATAATTTAGTTATAGGGAGTATAAATACTATTTATTTAGAATTAAAGAGTAAAAGAAAGGTTTTTATAAAAAGTATAAAAAGTCTACTTAAAAGTAGTACTAGGAACTTACTAGTAGTTTACTAGTACCTAACTTCTTAAATATAGTTATTAGGGCTCGGGTAAAACTAGAATCAACTAGCTAAGTATAACCTATAATACTAAAGAACTATTTAAATAAAAAAAAACTCAAGTAATAATAATATAGTTAATTAAAGATAATAATTAATAAATACGGAAAATATGTATATATAAAAGGAACGAAAGTATAATATAGGCTTATATCTATTATAGTTACTTATTATAGAATTATAATCACGTAATACTAATACTACTAGCTAGTAATACCTATTACTAGCTATTAATAATTACTAGTTATTAATAGCTAATAGTAAAAGCTGATAGTTAGTAGTAGTTACTATATATAGTTTATATAATAAGTAGGAATATATTAAAGTTAGGTATAGTATCTTAGTCATAGATCTATATAAGGAGTAAATATAAATATAGGGTTATTAATATATTCGATTCTAACTTTTTAACCTAGGATCCTAGCTATTATAACTTAAATACCTTTTATAGATAACTAAGTAGTAGCTTAGTTATAAACTACTAGTATACCCTAATATATTCCCCTCCTATATAGACTATGATTTCATGGTTTTATAGCTTAAAATCAAGCGATTCCTAGATCTGGAAACCTTTTATCTCTATAATATATATCCTAGCCTTTTTACTAGTTTTCTAATACTTCTTATATTCTAAATAGACCCCTGGTATGTTTATTAAACTTCTACTCCTATAATAAGAAGAATAGTAATATTTATAGAGTCTCTTAAAAGCTTCTTATATATTACTAGCTTTTTGTATACTATTACTATTACTATTAACTTATAATTATATCAATACTATTACTACTATCTATACTATTACTATAGCTAGGTTACTACTTTTCTACTTAATATAACTTCTTATTAATATAACTTTTAGTATACTACTAACTACTATAGCTATACTACTGTTTGTTTAGTTAATATAACTTCTTATGAATATAGTTTTAAGTATACTACTAGTTTCTTATATACTACTAGCTTCTTATATACTGCTAGTTTCTTGTCTACTACTGGTTCTTTATATACTATTACTATTACTATTAATTCCTAGTTATATTAATATTATTATTACTATCTATACTACTACTATAGCTATACTACTATTTCTCTAGTAATCCTTTTACTAATTTAAAACTATATTATATATTATTATTATTCTACTACTTTTACTTAATATTATATACTACTACTATTACTATATATTATAGTTATAGTTATTATTATAGCTATACTACTACTTCTCTAATAATCCCCTTTCTATTTAGATTAATAGTATAATTTCTTATTACTATAGACTTTTATATACTACTAACTTCTTATATACTATAGTTATATTATTATTTCTCTAGTATATTTCTATTAATATATATAAGTCTTTTATATAAATATTATAAAATCTATAGTTTCTCTATTAATTATTAATAGTAGATAGTTATTATACTTTGTAATTTCCTATAAATTATAAGTTTCTATACTTCATAGTTTCCTAGTAGTTTTTATAGTTTCTTAGTCTAATATAACTACTAGGTTTCCTAGTAGCCATTATTTCTCTTCTTAGAAATTATACTTTTATAGTTTTAGAAGTAATATCCTATTAAAACTTTAGTTTTCTTATATTTTAAGATTTTATAATTTAAAATACTATAGAAGTTTAAGTAATATAAAAATTTAGAACATTAGTTTTTATAAGAATAGAGCTAAGAGTTTTGATTAGGAAAAGTTTAGATATATAAATAAAATCTATATTATTATATAGACTATTATTTAAAAGATCTAAATTATAATCCTTCTATTAAAAACCTTTCTAATACCTAACTAGTTAATTATTAGGAATACTATATAGTCTATTTATTATATTTTTATACCTATCCCCCCTTTTAAAAGCTTTAATCCTTAAAACTATAATTATATATCTTTAATATCTATTATAAAGCTTATATTATATTACTAATTATTTATTATATATAGTTTATAATTATATATTCTTAATATTCCCTATAAAACTTATATTTTATTACTAACTATTTATTATATATAATATTTCCTTTAATACTAATTATTATTTCTTTATAATACTATTATCTATTCTATTAACTTTTTATAATTTAAATAATATAACTTATTTTTACTTTTTACTAATAATAGTATTAGGTTTTCTATCTACTCTTTCTATTATTCGTGAATATATTTACTCTTATCCTAGTAATATATTAATACTTTTAATCTTAGAGTATTTATTTATTAGGAATAGTTTTCAAGATCTACTATAATCCCCTATAAGATTTCATAATATATTTAGTAAATACTATTTATTTTCTTCTATATATACTTCGTTATCTTTATACTTTTCATTTTATAATACTTTATTTATAAATACTTTCTTATATTAATTTAGCTTACTATTACTTATCTTCTCTACCTTTTTCTTTCTTTATTTCTCTCTTCTTCTTTATTATTATTATATTATATATTCTATAAAAATATTATAGATTATATCTATTACTACTATACTTTATATTTTTATTTATAATAGAGATAATATTACTAATAAGGGGTTCTTTTAGTTTTAGCCTAATAACTATTTATTTTACTTTAGCTATCTTTCTTTACTTTACTTTCATACTAAAAAGCTATTCTATATTATTAGTAATTATTCAATAAAGTATATTTTCTATAGAAAAAATAAGTAGAAATATTATAATATAAATTATCTTTTTACTATATATTTACTATTAGTTATTAATATTTAATATTTTAAGTTCTATATAAGTTATATAATACTACCTAATTAACCTAGAACTAAGCTATAATCTATTACTAGATATTTAAATAAAAAGAAATAACTCCTAAATATAAAAGTAAGCTATTTCATATACTTACTAAACTATTATTAAAGTAGTATAAAATAGGCAAGATTATTTATAATTCCTTAAAAGAATATTAAAGAAAAAGCTAGTTATAGACTAATTCTTCTTATAAAAAATATCTTCCATCTATAAATACCTATATTTTATATATATTCTTACTATAAATTACTAAAAGTTTACTATAGTATTATTACTTATTAATTAAATAGATTAATACTTTAGAAGATAAAATTAATATCTTTTACTATTTATCTATTATATAACTTATTTATCTTTAGAATAATAGTTTTACCTATACTTTAGAAGAAATACTATTTTATTTCCTTAATAATCTTTATTATATCCTAGTCCCTAAAAATATTAAGATTTATCTTATTATAATACTTCCTCGTTTTAATAATAACCTTTACTATTATATTACCAAATATTTAAAATATAATATACTTTCCTACTTTTTTACTATTACTAATAATTACTTTATTCTTTATAATTCTAATATTACTATACTTTACTAAGTTTATATTCTATATTTATTATATTCTTCTAAAAATAATAGTAATTATAATAATAATAATAATAATAAGAATAACGAATACCTACTTAATATAGTAGTTTAACATCTAGCTAGTTCTTACTAATATAGTAAGAGTAATAGGTTTAAATCCTGTAGTAAGTAAGCGTGACTAGTAAATATATAAATACTTTCTAGTTATATAAACTATATAGTAATTACTACTAGCTATTAATACTTACTACTACTACTATTAATAGCTAAGGAATATTAAAAGTAGCTAGTAATAGGTATTACTAGCTAGCTAGTTACTAAAAACTATAAAAAGATATCTCTTACGAGATTTAAATACTAGCCTTATAGTATAGACCTTATAATTTAACCATTAAGCTATTATTTTCGTTAATCTGTTAGTTAATAATTTTTTTTACTAGAGTTAGTCCTTAAATATCTTAATTCTATTTANCTTAATTCTATTTACAGAATCCAGATTAATTCTTTCCTAAATAACTACTTTACCTATTAAAGTTATTTTTAGATAAGATAGGCGACTCTAAAGTAATCTTTATCCCTAAGTTAAAAGGGACTCAGAATTACAGTATTTAAGCTATTCGTATAAGAGCCCTACTTATTAGTAAAGACATTTACTTTAACTTAAACAAACCTATTTCTATTAATAATACCAATAAACACAAAAAGGCTTTAAACTATATTATTCTAAACTATAAAGATAGTCCTTTAAAAGTTATTAAGAATAATATAGATACCTATATAGTATTTAATCATTTAAAAAAACTCTATGAACTAACTAGTTTTATAAATAAATTTCTTACTTATAAAGAACTTTTTAATATAACTCTTAGTAACTTTAAGTCTATAGAAGAATTTCTGAATAAGATTAAAGAACTTATTAATAACCTATCTTTCAATAAAGTCAAGTTACCAGATCAAATAGTTATAGCTTATATCCTAAATAGTCTAGATAAAAATTATAAAAATTTTATTACCTTAGTAACTTAGAGTCTTAGAACTAATAAAGACTCTTATAAATTAAATTCTCTATTCTCTAACCTTTTAGATAAGTTCAGAAGAAAGACCAATACTTCTTCAGTTAATTTTACTTCGAAAAAGAGGTTTCAAAACCTAACTAAGATTTCTAAATCTCAACTAAAGGCTAAGAAAGCCTAGAAGAAACAGAAAGGTCTTTTCTGTAGTTACTATAGGAAGACCAGCTACACTAAGGAAAACTGTTTTAAGCTTCATCCTGAAAAATCTCCTAATAAGGCAAACTCTAAAAAGGACTTTTCTTCTATAAAGAAGAAGAAAAAAAATAAGAATTCCTCAGAAAAGGTTAATATTACCCTTTTAGATTCTCCTATTATTAAAAAGATCTCTAAAGATCTAATATAACTTAATTCTTCTATTAAAGAAGAAGATAAAGAAGATAGTATTAAGTTTAAAAATATAACTATAACTTAAACTCTTTCAAACAAAAATCTTCATACTAATATTACCTTAAATTCTTTAATTTCTAAAAAGATTCAAGAAATTAGGAGTTTTAATAATAAAACTAAAATAATTTCTTTTTATATTAATACTAAAACTACTATTTATATAATTAAAAATCACACTCTTTTATTTAATAAAACAAGAATTTTAAAACCTATTAAGTAAGGAAATACTAAAGAGATTATCTTAACTCTAAAAAGTAACTTGAAAATCACTCTTAATAAAGTTGAATATCTTTTAAGTAATATCTATTATATACCACAGTTAAGTATTAATTTACTTAGTCAATCTAAACTTAACTCTATTAGAATTTCATCTATCTTCTTTAATAATAAACCTCTACTCTTTAATATTAAAAAAGATAAGTTATTACTTATTAGAACTAAAGTTAATAACTTTTATAAGTTCCGTATTCCTATTCACAGTAATAAAAACTTAGTTCTTATAACTATTAATAAGAGTATTATTAACTTGAAACTCTAGTATAACCATATAGGGCATACTAGCAACGTTATCAAGTTAATTAAGAATACTATTAATAATATTAGTTATCAATATAGTAAAGGTAATAAACTACCTACTTGTGAAACCTGCCTTAAAGGTAAGTTCACTAATAAAGTAAATAAAGATTCAAATACTTTTAAGAAGTTTGAATATCTTGATTATATTAGTTTAGACTTATGTAGACCTATTACTCCAGGAACTTATAATTACTATAAATACTTTATTTTATTTATAAATAAATATAATTAATTTATCTAAAGAAAGTTATTGAGAACTAAAAGTTCTAAAGAAGTCACTTCAGCTTTTAAAGAGTTTATTAATACAACTAATAATAACAACAATAACAAGAGAATCAAAGAGGTTAATACTAATAGTAGTACTAAATTCTCAAATGATAGAATAAAAATTATTTATTTAAATAATAGTATTATTCATAACGTAAGACCACCATATACTCATAAACCAAATAGGTTAATTAAGAAAGCTATTAGAACTATTATTAATAAAACTAGAACCCTTCTCTATAACTCTAGCTTTCTATTTTATCTTTAGGGTTTAGCTATTCAAACTTCTATATATCTATATAATAAAATACTACATTCCTCTATTAAGTTCAAGACTCCTTATAAATTAAAAAATAAGAGAAAACCTTTTATTTCTAATATAAAAGTATAGGGAAATCTCTATTACTATAAGATTAAGTATAAGTATTCAAAGAAGTTAGACCCTAAGTCAAAGAAAGGTACTATAGTTACCTATGGCTTTAATGCCTATTTAGTTTGGGATTTTCAATTCTGAAATGTTGTATAGTCTCAAGACATTATTATCTTAGAAAACCAGTTTAATTCTCAACTTAAAAATTTTTTAACTATTTTTAATAATACTATTCCTATAGAGTCTAGAACTATTCCTTCAACTTCTATATCAACTAAACCTAGTTAACTTAGTATAGAGAATAAGCCTAACTAACTCAATTCTAAATCTTCACCGAATCTAGTTAAAGTTAAGTCTAGTAGAATCCCTACTAAAGATACTAATTTACCTCTTCTTCCTAATAAAGTTATAAATAGTAATAACTTAGTTTTTTCTCCTGTTAAAGAACTAAGTAGTTATTCTATAACTTATCCTAATAGTTTTATAGAAAATAATGAGAATATTTCTAAAAAGTCTACTATTTCTATAGAGATTCCTTCTATAAGTTATAAGTTAAGAAAAGACTATAAGAGTTATTTATTTAAAAAGAATATACTCCTCACAGTTAAAAACTATCCTTCTTTACTTCTTTATACTAACTTGAATTATTATAACTATAATAATAACTTATTTATAAATAAGAATAGAGAATTTCATATAGCTTCCTATATTCTATCTATTAATACTCTTTTAAAACTAACTACTTTTTCAAATACTATAAGTTTTCAAGATAATAAGAACTAGATTCAAGCTATGAATAAAGAAGTTAAATCTGTTGAGTCTATAGAAGTATAGACTATAATACTTATACCTAATATTTCTTCTATTAAAAAAAATAATATTAATATACTAAGGGGTAGATAAGTCTATAAAATTAAGCCTAATAATTAGGATCCTGAAAATCCTATATATAAGGTAAGATAGGTTACTCAAAATTTTAACTAGTACTTTAGTATTAATTATTTAGAGACTTTTAATACAACCTATAAGCCTAAAAGTTATAGATATTTGTTTATTATATCTATTCACTATAACTAGATTTTAATTTAGTATAATGTTACTATAGCTTTTATTCATACTAAAGTTAATAAAAAGATCTATATCAGGTTACCTACTAGCTATATCTATAATAAGGATTCAAAGAGTTTAGTTTTTAATGAAAACTATAAAAATTAGCCTTTTGTTTGTTTACTTAACAAGGCTTTTTATAGGTTAAAACAAAGCCCTAAGTTATAGTATCAACACCTTAAATCGATTTTATATAAAATTGGTTTTAAAGTATCTCTTTATAATAAAGGAATTTTTATTCTTAATATTACTCTTAAAAGAAAGAAATACTTAGCCATTTTAGCCTGTCATATTAATAATATACTATTAGGAGCTAATAATTCCAGAACTTCAGAGTATATTTATAAAAACCTTAAAAAGGATATAAAGATTCAAGATCTAGGAGAACCAACCACCTTTTTAGGTAATAACTTAGTCATAGACCAAAAAAATCGAGTATTAGAAATAAATCAGTTTAAATATACTAATAAAATTCTTACAAGGTTTAATAAAAAGGATATTCATAAGTTTAATACTCCTATAGATAATAAGTCTAAATTTATTAAAAATAAAGACACTACTTTAAAAGAAGATATATTAGAATTTCAAAAGGAAGTCGGAGCTCTATTATATTTAGTTTTAAAAATAAGGCTAGATATTACTTTAGCTATTACGACTATATCTAGATTTTCTTCAAATCTTTTAAAAGAATACTTTATTACCCTTAATAGGATATAGGGTTACTTAAAAAAGAACCTTAACTATAAGTTAATCTTTAACTATAGTAATATTAATATCTTTAATTTATATAGGTTTACAGACTCTAATTAGGTAAGAAACCTAAATAATAGAAAATCTACTTCGGCTTATATTTTTTGCCTTAATTTTCATAATATTATAAGTTATAGTTCTATAAAGCAAAAAATAGTAGCCTTATCTACTTGTAAAGCTAAATATATAGCTCTAGCAGAGGCTACTAAAGAAACTATTTATTTATATAATAATTACAGCTTTATTAATACTACTTTAGGATTCAGGGCTTTAAATAAGCCTATTATCTTTATAGATAATCAATCAGCTAAAAAGCTTGCTGAAAATACTGAATTTCATAAAAAAACAAAGCATATTAATATTCATTATCATTTTATACGAGATTTTATTCGTAATAAGAAGATTAATCTCTATTATATAAATACGAATGATAATATTACTGATTTTTTAATTAAGCCCTTAAGGTGAGTTAAATTTAATTATATTATTGAGAGGATTTTGAAGAATAATTTTCAGAATATTCTTCCCTCTTATAAAGAAAATAAGTTAAATCAACTGTTTTCTGAAGATTAATCTTTTCCTTCAAACTTCTTCGAAAGTTTTAGGTTTTTTAGATTTTTCTCTATTTTGATCTTTTCCTTCGAACTTCTTCGAAAGTTTTAGGTTTTTCAGATCAATTTTCTCTAGTTTTTTCCTACATGGTTTCTAGAGTTTTTACTATTATTTTTAACCTTTCTAAGCTATTAAAAGATAACATCTTTTATATACCTTACGGGGGGATGTTAGAGTTATAGCTAAGCTTATTACTCTATTTAGAGTTATAGCTAAAGTCTATATTAACTCTACATTCTATCTCTCTGTATAAAAGGTATTAAAGGGCTTGAGTAGTCTCTAGTACTCTCATAACCCTATGTTTTCTATTTATTCTAGAAAACCAGTTTATAGAGTTTAGGTTTTATAACCTATATTAATTATACTCTAAATTGGTTAAACTTTAATATTAGAACATTTGATGTTTAAGGTTTAGTGGCCCGTGCGTCCCGGAGCCTTGAATGTTCCGTATGACGTGAGGTTAACCTTTCTGAAGATAAACTCTATTTTGGTTATATAGACAGCGAAGTTCCCCACTTCTGTGGAATCCGAACTTCCCATCATCATCACCATTTCTACCAATACCAGTACTATTTTCAGATACCACTTTGAACTCCTCATTCTTCTAT
>RYZW01000716.1:6340-24651 GCA_004367215.1 Colletotrichum trifolii | reverse complement strand
CCCTATAAGCTACGGTATTTCTTTATAACTAAATATTAATATACTTTTTAAGCTAGTAAATACTATACTAGAAACTTTATAAAATTACTCGAAAGAATAATACTATAAAATTAGACTTAGCTTACTTTTATATTTATAACTATAAATATTTTATTCTAATTATAAATATAAAGTTAAAATATAACTAACTAGTTTGCCCCGAGAAGTATACTTCTATTAGCTTTTTAATTAACTATATTTTTAACTAACTAGTATTAAATATAAAACTTACTCTAAAATAAAATATTATAATTTATAATATCTCTTTTAATAAAATACTTTTCTTTAATAGAAACTTAACGTTTTTATAAAATAACTTTAGATAATTTAATTCTGATAAAGTTACTTAATAATTATAAGAATAAATAATTATAATAGAACTACTTAAAATAAGCTTAATTATTTATTCAAACTTAAATAAAAAGCTTAATAAAGTAATTAATATAATAGGAAGTAAATATAATAGTTCAAGGTCTTATATCTATATAATAGCTACCCCTAAGCTTTATAAAATATTTAAAACTACGAAGTTTATATTAATAACCTTTCTAGAGTTACTTATAAGAACTTTCTACAATTTTATTTACATAAATAAAATTATAAAGAAATAAAGAATTCAGGTATTACTAGAGAAAATTAAATATAAAAGATAGATAAAGTACTATACTAGAGTTACTAGGAGATCTTTATTTAAAGCTATTTTTTTAGCTAGTACTTTTTAGTTATTTTGAGATATTCTAAAATATTTCTATTTATAATTATACAATTATATAAATAGTTCACTAGAAAAAGTCTTAGAAATTCAACTTTCTCAAAAACTCTAAAATATAAATATTAGGACTTTTAATAATAAACTTTAACTATAAAATAAATTAGATATTAGAAAATACTTAAAAAATAAAAAAATAAGCACTCCTATTCTAGGAATCCTATATAGGTTACGGATATTGAGGTTATAATAAATATTTAAATAGAGTATAGTTAGTAGTAATTGAATATCTCGAGATATTTGAATTATATATAACTATAAAGGCGTGAAGGTATAAAGGCGTAAAACTATTAAAATATAAGGGTATAAGGTTATTACAGAAAGAGTCATTAGTTATTTGTTATCTACGAAAAGGTTGACGCGGGGTAGGTATACTAGCTACTATAACTATAAAAGGTTTAGCCTTAGATAAACTAGGGGCTAGCTATAGTAATTAGTAGGGGGGGGTAAGAGGGCTAAANAAGTCGTACTTTAGGGGGTAACATGTGTACTAATAGTCGCAGTAGAGAGCAAGCTATCGGCCCCTCCCTTAATAAAAATTATAACTATTTAGAATATAACTTATAAAGTATCTAATATATCTTTTTAGTTTAACTTTAAATAATTCTTTTAATATACTATATTTATAATATGTCCTAAATAAGTATATTTAATAATCATAAGTATAAATCTATTTTTAGTAAAGTTATATATATTAATAAAAACTAAGAATCTACTCTAATACTTATTAATAAAAGTATTATTTATATTAAATTTCTTTGATTTAATATAATATTTTCTAGTTATTTTGAATATTTAGAGTTATATTATATAGTATAACTACTATTAAAATTAACTTTACTTATATTTTAGTAGTAGTTTTATAGTTTCTCATATTTATATCTTGTAAGTAATTAGACTTCTTCTAATATACTTATATATTTTAATTCACTTTTTAGTATAAGAAAGAAATAATTTAAAATTAATCTATTATTCTATTCTTCATTTTTTATCATTTACTTTTCTCTTAATTATTATATATAAAGATATAACGAATATACTATATAGTATACCTAGTAACTAACTAGCTAAATAGTAGAAGAGTTTTCAATAAAAAGATTATAATTTAGATCTTTTAAGTAATAGTTTATATAGTAATATAGATTTTACTTATATATCTAAACTTTTCCTAGTTAAAACCTTTAACTATACTCTTATAATTCTACTACTTCTACTTAATTTTTTAAGTAATTAGTATAAGTAAAAATATTAAGTAGTAATTAATATTATAAAGAGTAGTTACCTTATAAGTATAGACTTAATGAAAGTCTTAATAAACTTTAATAATTAATATTTAATTTAATAGAAATATATAGCAAGACTACTATTATTATACTATACTATTACTAGGGATTAAATAAATAAAATAATAATAATAATAAGATAATTACTCTAAGGGAAAATAATCCTAAAAAAAGATATTTCCTATATATTACTTAAGATAATTTAAAGTTTAATATTAATATAAGCTTTTATTAATAGTATATTAAAGATATAGAGAAAAAGTAAATATTTAAGGATATTATATAAGATATATTTTATAAAAAAGAATACTTACTTCTTAATATAAGAAGAAAAAATAAAGTAACTTCTATTATACTGTAAAAACCTAAATAGTTATTATGTTTTTAATAATTAATACCTAGATTTAATAAGTAATCCTAAGTATTATTATAATTATTATCCTTATTTAAACTAGATCTAATAAGTATTATAAGTTAAATATTTGAAATTATATAGTCCTAGATAGTAATATACTAAAAGTAGATATAAAAATAGTAAGAAACCTATAAGGAATAAACTATAACTTTTATCTAATAACTAGCTAAGTAATTAGTAAAACTTAAATTATTTAAAGATTAAGAAAAACTACTTTTATATAATTATAGAATAATAAGGGAAAAAAGTTTATAGTTAAATAAGTTAATAATTAAATTACTACTGTTAAAAATAACTACTATATCTAACTAAATAGTAAAACTAACTAATAGATCTAGTAAATATTTATAAAACTAGTATTTTAACTTTAAATAGAATAGAAAAACTATAAAGCTAGTTTAGAAGATAAATTTACCTAAGCTAATTTTATTATATTTACTTACTAATAGTATATTAACTTAGACATATAAGAGAAATTATATAAGTAGAAATTCGAGGAAATATAATAAAAAGAATACTACTTATTTATATAATATTATACTAAGTAGTTAGTATTATACTAGAACCTAAGTATACCTAAATTTAATTAGAATAAAAGAGAAGCTTTTATTTATTTCTATTATTTATACCCTAGCTTAAAAAGGGAAATAGAAAAACTTAATATCACTATCTTAAAAAGTAGAAATATTATAATAGAAATTAAAAAATTATAAGAACTCTAATAGTACTATACTAGTAAACTAATACGAGATAGGGGGTATAAGTAAACTTATATAGGTTTATAGCTATTCTAATTATTATTATTTTTAAAAATAGTAAACTAAATGAATCTATTAACTTTATTAATACTAAGTAGATAGTAATAAGATACTAGTAAGTTAAGTATTACTACGCCTACTTTAAAGTAGAAAGATATATATATATTAGTTATATTATAGATTATAGGGGTATNTATATATATATTAGCTATACTATAGATTATAAAGGTATATTTCTTATATAGTAAGATAAAGTATAGAGCTATAAACTATAAGTCTAAACTAAGTATAAACTTAATACTAATAACTAGCCGAGGTTAGAATACTATAGGTTTTCATACCTCGGTCTAGGCTATTAATACTAGCTCCTATATTAAAGAGATCTAAGGAAATAAATAAGTATAGAGATAGAACTAATAATCTTTATATTAGCTAAGAAATTAGTCTCTATAAGGAAAATAGCTAAAGGTTTAGTAATTATTCTCTAGAGTATTAAAAAGAAAGAAATAATAGTAAATATAGATTTATATTTATAAATAAACCTTATTAGTAAATAACTAGTAATATTACTAAGACTAGTCTTAGTTAAAATACCTTTATTTATTTTAGAGGGATTTAATAGTTTAATATTAAAATTAGGGAAATATTACTAGCTAATATTTTTCTTTATAGATTTAAATAAGTATTTATATAAATTACGCTAACTATTTACTAATACTTATTAGTTAGAAAGATATATAGATTTCTTATTAAAATAGGATTTTATAGGCTAGGAAAGTATTATTATAGATACCTAAATAAATACTTAGTATTATAAATAAATATCTATTACTAAACTAGAAGTATTCACTTAAGAGATTATTAAGAATAATAGGACTACTTATATACTATATATTAGTAAAATAAATAATAACTTTAGGGTTTATATAGACGTTTTTAGGGAAATAGATACAATTATTATAATTATAAATATCCCTAAGGAGCTTATAAATAAGCGGGGAATATTTAATAAAATTATAGCGAAGTTAATCCTAGTTTTCAAGAATACTAAATATACTATTAAACTAGAGTTAAATAAGAAACTACTTTATAGGCTTATATATCTACTAAATAAGTAATAACTAGAAAGGTTAAAAGTATATATCATAGAAAGCCTAGTAAATAGATAAATATAGCTATTTATAAGCGAAATTAGTATACTAATCTTTTTTATTCTAAAGAAAGATAGTTTTTTATAACTATATATTAACTATAGAGGTTTTAATAAAGTTATAATTAAGAATTAATACTTACTACTACTTATTAATAAGCTTCTAGATAGATTTCGGGCAGTAATATAGATTTCAAAGATTAACTTCAAGGATACTTATTACTATATTAAGATTAAGCTAGAAAATTACTAAAAAATAGTATTTAGGATATAGTATAACTATTATAAATATATAATAATACTATTTAGTCTTACTAATATACTAATAACTTTTTAGGTATATATTAACTATATATTTACTAGCTTAATTAATATATACTATATAGTATATATAGATAATATTATAGTATATATAATAAGTATTAGAGAAAACTATATTAAAGTACTATTATAAGTATTTACTAGGTTATATAAAGTATATCTTTTTACTAAGTTCTCTAAATATAAATTTTATATAGAAAAAATAAGTTTTTTAGAGTATATAATTATTTAGGAAAGTATTAAGATAGACCTAGTAAAGGTTTAGGTTATTACTAAGTAGAAACTACTAGAAATATTTAAGGAATTTCAGATATTCTTAGGGTTCTATAATTTTTACTATAAATTTATTATTAATTACTTAGGAATAATAGTACTATTTATAGTATTCTTTAAAAAGAGGATAGAGAAGAAGGTTTTCTTATAACTAGAAAATACGAAATCTATATTCTTAGTACTATAAAATACTTTTTACTTAGTAATTATTCTCTAGTACTAGGACTTTATTAGGGAAATTAGGGTAAAAATAGACGCGTCGTAGTAAGTAATCTTAGGTATTTTATTATAAAAAATAGAAAGCTAGTAATAACTAGTTACCTATTACTTAAAAAAACTTAATAAAGTAAAATAGAGATAGGAAATAAGCTAATAAGAGTTATTAGCTATTATTAAGAGTTTTAATTATTAGAAGTATTATTTAATAAGATTGTTAAAGAAGTTTATAGTTTTAATAGATTATTAAACCCTAATAAATATTATAATAGTACTAATATAGAGTTTTTAGGGAAAACTTATTTATTAGATTTATAAATTCTTAGTATTTAATTTTAGTTTAAAGTACTAGTTTAGAGTTACTAATCTAATAGATAAACTATTTAGATAATTAGATTATATAAAAGGGGAAATAGAATACTATAATATACTATTAACTTTTATAGATAAATTATAATTTACTAAACTATTACTAGTAAATACTTACTAAAAAATTACTAAAACTAAAAAGAGTTTAGAATTAATAAAAACTTTTACTTAGATAATATAAATATAGGAAAAATACCTCGGCATAAAAGCTAGACCTAGAAGTAGAAGCTATTTAACTTCTTTAGAATATTACTCTACTAGGGATACTAGAAAAACGGTAATAATTATAATTATAGTTACTTATAATAAAAATATATATAAGAAGACGGGGAATACCTAGTAAATACTAGTAAATAATAAGAACTTATAAAAGGTTAGGGTTATTATTCTAATATAATATATCCTATATTTAGTAATAAGAAATCTTATAAAAGATAAAATAGTATATTCTATAAGTAACTCTAAGGATATTAAATAAGTTATTAAGGAATTATAGATTTATAATAAAGATTATTAAATATATATAGAGAAAGCTTAGAGAATAGCTAGTAGATAGAAAAGGTATTTAGTAAATATAGAAAGGATATTCCTCTTCTGAGGAAAACTAGTTATATTTAATATAGAATCTTTAAAATATAAAATTATTTACTTTTATTATAATACAAGTAAAGTAAGTTATATAAATACTAATAGAACTTATAATTTTGTAAAATAAAACTTCTATTAAAGTAATATAGTTATAGATATATAGGACTATACAATATTATATTAAATCTACTAGGGGATTAAAATACTAGAATATAAACTATATAGCTAGTTATAATCTCTATTTATTTTAGTAGGACTATTTTAAGAAATTAGTATAGATTTTATTATAAGATTACTAGAGAATATATATAGAGATAATAGTATATATAATACTATCCTAGTAATTATAGATAGGTTTATAAAGTTTATAATATTTATTTTAATAATAAAGTAGATAATAATTATAGAACTAGTAGTAATACTCTACGAAGAAATAAAATACTAGTTTAATACTTTAGAAAGTATTACTAGTAATAAAAATAAACTTTTTACTAGCTAATTTTAAGAAGAATTTATAGTAGAATAACTAATTAAATAATAGCTATTAATAGTATACTACTTATAGATAGATAGTTAAATAGAGCGAATATACTAGATATTAAAGTATTACTTTAGAATATTTACTAGTAGTTTATTTATTATTTAGGTAATATAGTTTAGGGAAACTATATTTATATATAATAATAATAGATATAGTACTACTAAATACTTATTAATAGAAGTATTATATAGGTTTTACTTGAGAATAGTTAAATATATAGCTAAGAAAGACTTAATAGTATAGGGTATTATAGAATAGGTTATTTATATTAGTTAAATATATTACTAGATAGTAGAATATTAGTAAATAGTAATTAAAAGTTAGGTAAAAGTATATAATTTAAGATATTAATTATAAATATATAATTAGGGAATAGTTACTAGGTTTTTAATAAAGAATTTTAGGTTTAAATATAAGAAATTAGTATTAAAATATATTAAAGTTTTAATTACTAAGCAAATAGGGGAATAGGTATATAAAGTATATCTACTAGAATAGTATTACTAGATATATAATATATTCCCTATCTCTTTACTTAAACTATAAATAGAATAGCGAAAGAATATTAATAGTTAAGTTATTTTTCCTAAGTTAGAAGATAACTTTATAGAATAAAAAATAGAGGAAATTATAGTGAAATAAGGAGAAAGAGATAATAGATATTGTTTTATAAAATAAGCTAGGTAGCTTATAGAGTATAATATATAGGAAACTATAGCTAACCTAAGTAATATATAGGAAACTATTTGGAAATTCGAAAAATAGATAATTAGGTACTATAAGAAATAAGATAACTAGCCTATTATCAATACTAATAACTTAGTAACTATATCCTAGAGAAAAAGAAGAAATAATCTTATTAATTACTTAAATAATATAAAAATACTATTCTAAGGGGTATATCCCCGAATTAGAGATACTAGTATATTTTAGTAATAACTTAGTAAATATACGAAGAAATAAAAATAATCGTTATATTTAAAGTTTAGGCGTATTTTTATAGGGGTATCCCTAACCTTTCTTTATAGGAATAATAGGAGTAATAAGTACTATAGGAGTAATAAGTATTATAAGGATAATAAGGATAAGTATTAGTATTATAGTAAGTACTATAGATATAGTAGCTTTCTAGGTAGTTCTTTTAGTAATAGAAGCTTTCTTCAGAAAAGTAAACTTCTTAGTTAGTATAGTTATTTAGGGAATAGTAGACTTTTAAGTAGTAGGCTAGTAGTTACTAGATATAGAAGTAACGGGAATAGATATAAAATTAGTATAAGTTTTATACTTTTTAGTAAGGGGCTCCTCCTTTTCCTCGTCTTTATTATCTAACTTATCTTCCTTAATATTATTAGAGGAATAATACTAGGGGCTTACTAAGTAGATCTTAGAAAATAGAATATAATTAATAGGTATAGATAGGTTAATATTACTAGTAGTAGGGCAGGGAGCTTATAAAGGGGTTTCTATAACTTTAGACTCTTTATTTTTATTATTTTTATTATTATTACTTTTATTATTATTTTTAGAAAAGTATAGCGAATATAAAATATAGGTTTAGTAAAGTATAGTAATATTAGAACTACGAAGAATAAAACAATTACTAGTAATAGCGACAAGGTAGGAAAGTATATTATACTCTAAATATTTAGTAATACGATAGTAAAAGTTATTATTAAAATAAAGAAGTATTATAATAGGATAAATCTTAATACCTTTAGGGATAAAGGTATAATAAAGATTATTGAAAAAATAAAATAACGCTTTCTCTAGAATATAGGTAAGACTATTATTCTAAAGATAAGTAAATTAGATAGTAAATAGATAGTAAAATATATTAGCTTTATTTTCTAAGGTATTAATCTATTTAATTAGTAAGCGATAATAGTATAGCGAGCTTTCGGTAACTTATAGTAAAAATATATATAAAATATAAGTATTTATAGATAGAAGATATTTCTTATAAGAGAAGTTAGTTTATAATTAGTTTTTTCTTTAAAACTTTTTTTAGCGGGTTATAAATAATCTTACCCGCTTTACGCTATTTTAATAATAATTTAGTAAAAGTATAGAGAAATTTACCTTTATATTTAGTATTTAGCTTTCTACGTTAAAGTATATAGTAATAGATTATAGCTTAGTTCTAGGTTACCTAGGTAGTATTATATAATCTATATAGAATTTAAAGTATTAAATATTAAGAACTAATAGTAAATATATAGTAGAAAGATAACTTATTCTGTAATATTTCTATTTATTCTTTTTGTAGAGAATATATTTTATTAAGTAATTACTAATAATATATAGTAGCTTTTTAGTATTAAGGTAAAGTAAAGAAAGATAACTAAAACAAGGCGAATAGTTACTAAGGCAAAGCTAAAAAAACCTTTATCTGTAATATTATCTCTATTATAAATAAAAGTATAAAGTATAATAATAATAGAAGTAATATATGATATTTTCGTGGAATATATAGTATAATAATAATAAAGAAGAAAAAAGGGAGAAAAAATAAAAAAATAAAATAGTAATAGTAAGCTAAATAAATATAAAAAAGTATCTATAAATAAAATACTATAGAATGAAAAATATAAAGATAATAAAATATATATAGAGGAGAATAGATAGTACTTACTAAGTATATAGCGAAATCTTATAGGGGATTATAATAAATCTCGAAAAACTATTCCCAATAAATAAATACCGCGAGATTAAAAGTATTAACATATTACTAGGATAATAGTAAATATATTCACAAATAATAGAAAAAGTAAATAAAAACCTAATATTACTATTAGTAAAAATAAGTTCTATTATTTAGACTATAAAAAGCTAATAAAATAGATAATAGTATTACGACGATATAATTACTAGTATTAAAGGAAGTATTATATATAATAAATAATTAGTAATAAAGTATAAGTTTTATAGGGAATATCAGGAGTATATAACTATAGCTTTGAGGACTAAAGTTCTTAGAGGGGGGGATAGTTATAAAGATATAATAAATAGACTATATAGTATACCTAGTAACTAGCTAGCTAAATACTAGAAGAGTTTTCAGTAGAAGGATTATAACTTAGATCTTTTAAATAATAGTCTATATAGTAATATAGACCCTATTTACATATCTAAACCTTTCCTAGTCAAAGCCTTTAGCTATACTCTTATACTTCTGAAATTATATAGGTATTTAGGTTTAGCTTAAGATATATCTAATTTTCCTACGAGAATAACTAATATAAATAATATTTTACTATAATTTCTTATTAAATTTTTATTAGTATAAAATGAAATAATAAAAGTTTCTCTATATTTTACTAGAATCCTAATATTAAAGTTTAGAGTTTCTTTTTTCATAATATTCTAATACTAAGTTATAGCCTAATTAGGCGAAATATATTAAGTAAGTATTTAAAGCTACTCTTTAATTATAAAGGTTCCTTAGATTTTAAAGATATTATATATAATTACTTAGAAGTAAATAGTGTATTACTTATTATACTATATTAGGCTAGAGATATTCGAATTAATTTTCTTAAGGATTCTCTTATACTTAACCCTAATCTATTACTATATAACTAAATTATTCTAAGTATATTAATATTTTAAAACTCTTAGAAAAGCTTAAAAAGAGATATTATTAGTATTAAGGAATTCTATTTGAGCGGGTATTAGAAAGCTATTATTAATAGTAATGTGGACTTATATCTGAATTATATTATAATATTTCTTTATCTCTTTATAGTTAGATTCTTTAGTTGTTTAAAATTTGGAATTTACTATATAATAGTTAAAAACCCTTTTTGTCTTAAGAGTATAGAGTTTAGTACTTATAATTTTCTATTAAGTAGTATTTTCTTAGGTAAACTATTAGTCAAATTCAAGTAAATTAATTATTTTCAAAATATTAAAAATAGGTAGAATATTTAGATTAATATATTTCTAAATATCTTAGCTAGTTATATAGAATTATAATATAATATATTAATAGCTAAAGTAAGAGCTATTAAATAACTTTACTGTTATATTAAAACTACTAGTAATTAAGTATACTAATTTCAAGGAATTTCTTAAAGAACTAATAAGATATATTGAAAAAGATTTCTTTCGTATTTATAAATCATAAATAGCTTAGAGATAGATTAAATATAACTAGGCTTATAACTATAATTCATAAATAATATAGTATATAGTTTAAAATAGATTATTAAAGAGTATATCTTATTTAAACTAGAATAAAGTATTCGAACATATATAAATAGAATAGCTTTACCTTATATAAACTACTAGAGTCGTATAGTAGCCAGCAGAGTCGTATAGTAGCCTTAGTACTATACCTATTTTCACAACCTTTAAATATTCTCTACTACTAATTTTTTTTTAATTTTATATTTTTCTTAAGTTTTACTATTTTCTTTACTAAAAATTAGAATATCATTAGGATATATATTTATATCTTACTAAGATAGTAAAAAGCAATCATTTACTTATTTAACAAACTTAATATAGAATGGTAAGTAACTATTCATACAAATATCTAATATAATATTTAATAAGTTTAATATATTAATAACTTAATATTTAGAAACTACTTAGCTAAGCCTTTTATTAAGCTGATTAATCTCAATATAATATAGTAATAGTTATATTATACCTCTTACCCAGAACTTCTTAGCTATATATTATATTCTTGTATACTAGGCTTATTATATTATTATATATATACTATTACTACTTACATAGGAGGGGCCGATAGCTCGCTCTCTACTACGACTATTAGTGGACATATTACCCCCTAAAGTATAGCTTCAGCCCCCCTACCCCCCCTACTAACTACTATAGCTAGCCCCTAGTTAATCCAGGGCCAAACCCCTCACAGCTATAGCAGCTAGCATACCCGCCCCGCGTTAACCTTTTCGCAGACAACAAACAACCGACAACTCCTTCCGCGACAACCTCACGCCCTCACACCCTCACGCCCTCACGCCCTCACGCCCTCACAGCCACGCACGATTCGAACATCTCGAGACATTTAATTGGCTCGGCGCAGCAGCTCGTGGGATAGCCGGATGATTTTCTTTTGAACATCTACAGGCTGCTTTCCGATTGTAGTATTCGGAATGATTTTATTAAGGCCTAGTCTAATATATTAATAGTTTTAGTTATAATAGTTATAGCTGGATATTTCTGTACTTATCTCGTAGTTATCTTTTTATAAATAGTTGTATAGATTTCGAGGAGATTTCGATTCTATTATGAAAGTATAGTTATAGAAAAGTAATAGATTATAGAATGCTTAGTTTTTATGTCTTGAAGTAGGCGTTCTATTTTATTCTATTTTTAAGAAGTTTAAAAAGTTCTTAACCTTATAACTTTAGTAGTTATTTTTAGCTATATATATCAAGCTTTAGCTAGTCTTAATAAAGTTTTCCCTAATTATTACTACGAGGTCTTCTACTACTATAGGGTTAAATATTAGAATTAGAGGTATAATTATCTATAATAATAGGTAATTTCATTACTGTTTTAACTAGTTATAAGCTAGTATTAGTATGAATACTATTATCGGGTAAAACTTATAGATAAATCTATATATAAGGTAAAGAGCTTAGATACTATTCCAGGTATAGAGTAAAAGTAACCAAATTACTACTTATATTATAGTAATACTATCTTAAAAATAAAATACAACTACTAAAATCTATTTTAAACTCGAATATATAATCTACTTTTCTACTTAGAAATAGAACGTAAATATAATATTAAACCTATTAAGAAACCTGTTTCAACTTATATTAATAACTAAGAGACTTCTATTATCCAATACTAATTACTATATAGTATTATAAACTAGCTAGTTTAGCTATACGAATACAATATATATTTATAAGAGTACTTTAATTCTAACTATCACTTTTTCTATCTTACTATTCATCTAGAAGTAGAATAAGATTCACAATAATTACTATATTATTATCAACTAGTATAATATTAACTAAAATACTGATTTAATCTAAGTTAAAATCACTAGTAAATAATATAAAGAAACTATAAAATACAACTTAATATCTCAGAGCTTTTCTATATAAACTTTAGCTATTATAGATATTATAACTTTTAACTACATATACTAAGATAACTAATTAATAATCTTTAATAAAAGCCTCAAATCCCTTCTTATAAAAGATGATAGCTCTATCATAGAATTAATAGAATCCTATAATTAAAACGTATGAGAAATTAGTAGGGAGTATAAGAAAGTTGAATAGTACCATTAATTTTAACATAAAACTAGTAATTATGATTTATTTCAATACAATATAAACATATCTTAATATATTATCCGAGTACTAGTCTAGTAAAAAGACTATAAATATTAAATTAATACTAAAGTAGTTTAAAATTAAGAAGTTATAAACTATTTAGAAAATTATAATTATCAGTAGCTTATATTTAGGGATCTAGACCTAACTTTAGTATGGTAGAGTATTTTTCTTTCTTATTATATAATTATCTACTTATACTTATAGTAATAATTCTAGTAGTAATATTCTTATTACTTTGTGGATAGCTTCCAGTTAAACTTAATATACTAATATTATGATAATTACCTAGTTTTCGCTATTAATAATATGATAGTTTGGAATATAATATACCTATCTAATGATCTACTAGTAGTATACTAGTAAATATTCTTTATATATATGATCTTTTCTCTAATTCTTTCTATTTGTATATTATGAATTCAAAGCATTAGAGATAATTTATCCTTATTCTTAAATCTAACATAGAGAACCTAGAAAACCTATATTAGGAGTTTTAGTTTTATTATATTGTTTGAACTTTCGTAAGAGAGAATATTAGGATACTTTAAAGAATACCCTTAATAATATTTTAGAATAAACCTAAACTCTAAAGAAACTTCTACTTACTAAAGTTATTGTTTTAAAATAAATTTAGAGTTGATAAAATATTCTAAAGCCTTATAATTAGAAAGAATAGTAAATAGCTTTTTTTGTTTTAATTGAAAAAGTATAACTTTCAATATAATATAATTACTAATAGTACTTTTCAAGAAATAGTATACTTCTACGAACCTAAATTAAGTCTAACTAAAGAATAAATACCAATTATAACATATCATCTCTATTTTCGTAAAAGAAATAACTACTCAATATTACTCACAGGTATTTTATGTTTGTTTCTATATACTATTAGAAGTCGTATTAAATTATAACTGATTTTAAAATTGATATAAACTTAAATATCTTCAATACCTTTTCGTATGAAAATTCTTAATCAAATAATATGTTTCTCTATATTAGCTACACAAGAAAGTCTATTAAGCTAGGAAAATAATTAACTAAATTACAATAAAAACTCGCAAAACTAAAAACACTCTAAACATTATAGATATCCTTAGAGATTTCCTATTCCTATATATCTTTAATTTTCTTAGATTTATAATTAATATCTTTCTCTACTTGTATAATGAAACCTAAATATTTAGTCTATTTTATCAAGATCTATATATTTTTAAATCGAATTAAAACCTAACCATCTATAACTACTTAAAAACCTTTTTCACTTCAGTTCTATAATTACTCTTTAAATTATCACTATGAGTAAAAATAAAATTCAAATAGATTATGATACAATTATTAAAAATACTTTAAAGTACTCTATGAATATAGTATTAGAGTATTATAAATATACTAATTAATTTAAAAAGAAAAAAAACTACTTGAATAAGCTGAAACATATCTAGAAAATAGTTTTATATCTATTTCTTTCTATAATAAAGATCTTATAAGAACCTATATAAATATTAATCTCTATAAAGTATATTATTTGAGATATTAACTATAATGTATTTTCAAGTAATAGTAAAAAGTATTACTTATAACTATTGAAAATATTAAAAGTATAATAATCTATTTAAAACTACTATTTTCCTCTAAACCTTTCACAAAAGAAGATAAGTATTATAACTATAAATAAATTAACCTAGACCTAACTTTTATCTATTAAATCTTTAGTTTAACAATGAGATTTCTATTAGTAATACTATACTATATAGTATATAGTACTACGCGCGGCACGTATACCTCTATACATATACGGTATATATAGCTATATACCTCTATATATATATAGTATATATAACTATATACTCTCTGTATTTTACTAGTAATACCTATTAGTAGCTATAGCTTAGTACTATAATAGTTAGTAAGTAATTACTATACTATAGATCTAGAATTTTATATAGCTATATATATATAACTATATAATATAATAAAAATAATAACGAATACTAGAACCCTTTAATACTTATATAATAAGATCATATATAGTATATTGTTATCCCAACTAGATAAACTAATACTAATTAGTAGTTGACTTATCTATTATTATTATACTACAGATTAGTAAGGTTTCTATATTAGAAGAAATAATAATAAACCCTATACCCGAAATCTATATAAAGCGAAAAGTCATAAGTATGAACTTAGATACCTCAGAGATATTTCCTTTTACTTAAAACCTTTACTAAAAGCCTCTAAATTATGTATTAATCTTTTTATGGATGTTATCATTAAAGCGTTAATTTCATACTTTTAAGATAGCTTAGTTGAAAGTACTTTGTAGAATATTCAAGAAATAAACTTAAATAATACCTTTTAGTATTAAATAGAAAGTATTTAATGAATGAAATAACCTTTTTAGAGTAATACTAGACCTTTATAGTATATGAAATTTATAGTATCCTATACTTCCTATACTTAAGAAACCTATATAATATCTCGAAACCCCTATTTCCTCTTAAAAACCTTCCCTTTTTAAAAGCTTTTTACTTCTTTCTTACTAATATATCTAAACTAAATTTTAAACTAAACCTTAGATTAAACCGTATTATAATAATAGCTTAAGTAACCCTAAATAGTAACTATATACTCCTAGAGAAACTTAAATATATATCGATATAAATCTATTTGGGAAATTCTTTAAAATCGATTAAAGTCACCTTATAGAACTAAATACTAAAACTATTACTACTGATATAGTATTCTATATCTACTAAAAGGATTTCCTAAAAATCTAATACTATGAGCTTTTTAACTATTTCACAATAGATTTTAAGATATAGCTTATAGAAGTATAATAATATATTAATATAGTTACTTTTATTCTATACCTAGAATAATATCTAAGCTGTTTACTTTATATATAGATTTAACTATATATTTTACCTGATAATAGTACTTATACTAATACTAGCTTATAACTAGTTAGAATAGTAATGAAATTACTTATTACTATAGATAATTATACTCCTAGTTCTAATATTTAACCTTATAATAGTAGAAAACATAGAAGTAATAGTCTATATAGGGAAAGCTTTATTAAACCTAAAGTTTAATATATAAAGCTATAAATAACTACTAAGATTATAGGGTTAAGAACCTTTTTAAACTTCTTAAAAATAGAATAAAATAAAACATTTACTTTAAAATATAAAAGCTAAGTATTCTATAATCTATTACTTTTCTATAACTATACTTTTATAATAGAACCAGAATTTCCCCAAAATCTATATAGCTATTTATAAAAAGATACTTATAAGATAAATAAGAAAATATCTAATTATAACTATTATAACTAAAGCTATTAATATATTAGATTAAGCTTTAGTAAAATTATTCTAAATACTATAATTAATAAATAACCTATATATATTAAGAAGAGAATCATCTAGCTATCCTATAAACTACTATACTACACTAATAATATTAGAATTAAGTATTAATTAGATAATATCCTAATACTAATACTTTACTATAATACTAGTTACTAGATACTCTAGAATACTATAATATTATAATTATAGGGGGTTTAAAAGTTATTTAGCTATACTAGAAATATCCGTATCTATATAAATATTATTTATATATTAGCTATACTTAATATATTAAAATTATTTACTAATAAGAATAAGCCGAGTCCCGCTATACTTATNCAAGCTAAGTCCTATTATACTTATATAGAAATCATAAGTTAACTTATATTAGTAGTAGAGAACTTTTATATTAGTAGTATAAAATCTTGTTTTAGAAATAAGTAGTATTTGGTTAATAGAGATATTAAGGTTATAGATATTTAGATTATAATAAATGTTTAAATAGAATACTTATAGTTAGTAGTAATTAAATATCTTGAGATATTTGAATTATTCATACTTATAAGGGCATAAAAGTATAAAGATATAAAGTTATCGCAAAAAGAGTTAGGAGTTATTTATTATCTATAAAAAAGTTAACACAGGGTAGGTATACTAGTTACTATAACTATAAGGAGTTTAGCTTTAAGTTAACGAGGGGCTAGTTATAGTAGTTAGTAGGGGGGGTAGGAAAGCTGGGGTTATACTTTAGGGGGTAATATATCTACTAATAGTCGTAGTAAAGAGTAAACTATTAGCCTTTCTTATAATAATATATTAATAAATATATGATCTACTATTTCTAAGAATACTTTAGGAGTGGCTAATACCTCGCTCTCTACTACAACTATTAGTAGATATATTACCCCCTAAAGTATAACTTTAGCCCTCTTATTCCCCTACTAACTACTATAGCTAGCTTTTAGTTAATCTAAAGCTAAACCCCTTATAGCTATAACTAGTATACCCGCCCTATATTAACCTTCTTAATAATAAATAACTAATAACCCTTTCTATAATAACCTTATACTTTTATAACTTTATAGCTATATATAATCTAAATATCTCAAGATATTTAAGTACTACTAATTATAAATATTCTACTTAAATATTTATTTTAACCTTAATATCCGTAACTTTAATTTCTCCTAAACCAAACCTTACTTACCCCTAAGACAAGATTTTATACTACTAATTCAAAAGTTCTCTATTATTAATATAAACTAACTTATAATCCCTATATAAATATAGTATAACTAAGCTTACTTTTATTAAAGAATAATCTTAATATATTGATTATAGTTAATATATAAATACTACTTATATAGGTATAGATACTTCTAGTATAACTAGACAGCTTTTAAAACTCCTATAATTATATTATTATAATACTCTAAAATATCTAATAACTAGTATTATAGTAAAACATTAATATTAAAGTATTATTTAATTAACATTTAGTTTCTAATCTTATTAGTTTAATATAGTAATTTATAAGATAACTAGATAACTTCCTTTTAAATATCTGTAAATTACTTATTAATTATAATATTTAGAATAGTTTTATTAAAACACAATCTAATATATTAATAGTTTTAGGTATAATAATTATAACTAGTTATTTCTATACTTACTTTATAAGGGAAGGGCTGATGGCTTGCTTTTTATTACGACTATTAATAGATATGTTACTCTCTGAAGTATAACTTTAACCTTCTTAACCTCCCTACTAACTACTATAGCTAGCTCCTAGTAAATCTAGTGCTAAACCCCTCGTAGCTATAGCTAGTATACCTACCCTATATTAACCTTTTTAATAATAAATAACTAATAACTCCTTCCGCGACAACCTTATACCTTTATACTTT
>RYZW01000715.1:1071-25652 GCA_004367215.1 Colletotrichum trifolii | reverse complement strand
TTCATTACTATTTTAACTAGTTACAAGCTAGTATTAGCACGAATACTACTATCAGGTAAAATTTATAGTTAAATCTATATATAGGGTAAAGAGCTTAGCTACCATTCCAGGTACAGAGCAAAAGTAACCAAATATAATATATATAGTTATTTACTTTCTATACTTTACTAGTAATATTTAATACTAGCTATAACCTAGTATTATAATAATTAATAAATAACTACTATACTTTAAATCTAAATCTTTAGATAACTATATATAATTAAATAAAATAATTAGAATAATTATAAATACTAGAATTCTTATATATATATAAATAAGAGAAGCAAATAGCTTACTCTCTACTATAACTATTAGTAGATATATTACCCTATAAAATACAACTTTAGCCTTTTTACTACCCCACTTACTACTATAGCTAGCTCCTAGTTAATCTAAAATTAAATCTTTTATAGCTATAGCTAGTATACTTACCTTATATTATGTTTTTTAATAATAAATAACTAATAACTCTTTCTATAATAACTTTATACCTTTATACTTTTATACCTTTACAACAATATATAATTTAAATATTTCGAGATATTTAATTATTACTAATTATAAATATTCTATTCGAATATTTATTATAACTTTAATATCTATAACTCTAATATCCCCTAGACTAAGCTTTACTTATTTCTAAGATAGGACTTTATATAATTAATATAAAAGCTCTCTATTACTAATATAAGCTAACTTATAATTTCTATATAAGTATAATAAGACTTAGCTTACTCCTATTAGTAAATAATTTTCATATATTAATTCAATATTTAGTTATTTCTACTTTATACTTATAATAGTATTTAAGCTTTTTATTTTATATCTAGATTTAGCTATAAAGTTTACTTAATAATAGTATTTATACTAATACTAGCTTATAGCTAGTTAAAATAGTAATACAATTACTTATTATTATAGATAATTATACCCCTAGTTCTAATATTTAATTTTATAGTAGTAGAAGACTTTATAGTAATAGTTAGGGAGAGTTTTATTATACCTTTAGTTCTAATATTTAACCTTATAATAATACAAGACTTCGTAGTAATATATAAGGAGAGCTTTATTAAGATTAAAACTTAATATATATAGCTAAAAATAACTATTTAAATTATAGAGTTAAGAAGTTTTATAAACTTTTTAAAAATAGAATAAAATAGAGTAATAAAAGTTAAGTAGTCTATAATTTATTACTTTTCTATATCTTTTATAATAGAATTGAAATTTCTTTGAAATCTATATAGTTATTTATAAAAGAAGAAGTATAGAATAAATATAGAAATATCTAGCTATAACTATTATAACTAAAACTATTATTTTATTTAGTTACTTTTACTTTATACTTAGAATAGGATCTAAGCTTTTTACCTTATATATGGATTTAACTTTAAATTTAAGCTAGTAATAGTATTTATACTAATACTAGCTTATAACTAGTTAAAATAGTATTAAAATTACTTATTATTATAGATAATTATACTTCTAGTTCTAATATTTAATACTAGCTTATAACTAGTTAAAATAGTAATAAAATTACTTATTATTATAGATAATTATACCCCTAGTTCTAATATTTAACTTTATAATAGTAGAAGACTTTATAGTAATAGTTTATATAAGAAAGGTTTTATTAAAACTAAAGCTTAATATATAAAGTTAAAAGTAATTACTCAAGTTATAAAGTTAAGAACTTCTTTAAATTTCTTAAAAATAGAATAAAATAGAATATTTATTTTAAGATATAAGAGTTAGGTATTCAATAATCTATTATTTTTCTATACTTTTTATAATAAAACTAAAGTTTCTTCAAAATCTATATAGTTACCTAGAAAAAGATAATTATAATATAAATATAGAAATATCTAGCTATAATTATTATAATTAAAACTATTAGTATATTAGATTAGGTTTTAATGAAATTATTCTAAATATTATAATTAATAAATAGCTTAGAAATATTTAAAAGAAAATTATCTAGTTATCCTATAAACTATTATACTAAGCTAATAATATTAGAAATTAAATATTAATTAGATAATACTTTAATATTAATACTATCATAATACTTACTATTAGATATTTTAGAATATTTTAATAATATAATTATAAGGGTTTTGAAAACTATTTTGTTATATTAGAAGTATTTATATCTATATAAATACTGTTGATATATTAGTTATATTTAAATATATTAAGATTATTTACTAATAAGAGTATATAAAGTCTTACTATATATATATAGAAATTATAAATTAGCTTATATTAGTAGTAGAGAATTTTTATATTAGTAGTATAAAATCTTATCTTAGGAATAAATAAAATTTAGTCTAGGATATATTAAAGTTATAAATATTAAAATTATAATAAATATTTAAATAGAATATTTATAGTTAGTAGTAATAAAATATCTTGAGATATTTGAATTATATATAGTTATAAAAGTATAAGGGTATAAAAGTATAAACATATAAAAGTATAAAAATATAAAGGTATAAAGTTATTATAGAAAGAGTTATTAGTTATTTATTATCTACGAAAAGGTTAATACGGGGTAGGTATACTAGCTATAGCTNCTATAAGAATATTAGTTCTAGATTAATTAGGGGCTAGTTATAGTAGTTAATAGAGGAGTAAGAAAGCTAAAAGTTCTATTTTAAGGAGTAATATATCTACTAATAGTTATAGTAGGGAGTAAGCTATTAGCTTTTTCTAAACTATTTCTTTATTAAAATAAGCTTTAACAGAATTATCCTAAGTATTACGATTAATAAGTAATTTATAGATATTTAAAAGAAGATTATGTAGTTAACTTATAATTTATTATATTAAACTAATAGTATTAAGGATTAAGTATTAATTAAGTAATACTTCAATATTAATATATTACTATAATACTAATTACTAGATATTTTAGAATATTATAGTAATATAATTATAGAGGTTTTAAAAGTTATCTAGTTATACTAGGAATATCTATATTTATATAAATATTATTTATAAATTAGCTATTATTAATCTTTTAATACTATTTACTAATTAGAATAAGCTAAGTTTTGTTATACTTATATAGAGATTATAAATTAGCTTATATTAGTAGTAGAGAAGTTTTATATAAGTAATATAAAGTCTCGTCTTAGAAGTAAATAAAGTTTAGTAAGAATATTAAAGTTAGAAATATTAAAGTTATAATAAATGTTTAAATAGAGTATTTATAGTTAGTAATAATTAAATATCTTAAGATATTTGAATTATATATAGTTATAAAAGTATAGAAGTATAGAAATATAAGTATATAAGGTTATTATAAAAAGAGTTATTAGTTATTTATTATTAAAATAGTTAATATAAAACAAGTATACTAGCTATAGCCACTAGAAGTTTAGTTTTATATTAACTATATACTAGTTATAGTAGTTAGTATAGGGGGTAAGAAGGCTAAAGTTATATTTTAGGGGGTAATATATTTACTAATAGTTATAGTAGAAAGCGAGCTATAAGCTTTTTCTACATTAATTAAATATAACTAATATGTAACTAATATTAATATAGATATAGATATTTCTAATATAATTAGATAATCTTTAAAACTACTATAATTATAATATTATAATATTCTAAAATACCTAGTAATTAGTATTATAGTAAAATATTAATATTAAAGTATTATCTAATTAATACTTAATCTCTAATTCTATTAGTTTAGTATAATAATTTATATAATAACCAGATAATTTTCTTTTAAATATCTATAGATTACTTTTTAATTATAATATTAAGAATAATTTTCTTAAAACCTAATCTAATTTACTATTAACTTTAATTATAATAGTTATAATTAGATTTTTTTTTATTAATCTTATATTTAATTTTTCTTAAGTAGCTATATAGATTTCGAGGAAACTTTGGTTCTATTATAAAAGTATAGTATACTACTATTTTCACTACTAGGTTATATTACAAATAGTTTAATTATAGAAGAATAATGAATTATAGAATACTTAGCTTTTATATCTCAAAATAAATATTCTATTATATTTTCTTTTTAAGAATCTTAAAAAGACTCTTAATTTTATAATTTTAATAATTACTTTTAGTTATATAAATTAAATCCTAGTTTTAATAATATACTCCTAATTTAAACTATTACGACGAGGTTTTCTATTATTATAAAATTAAATATTAGAACTAGAAGTATAATTATCTATAATAATAAATAATTTTATTATTATTTAACTAGTTATAAGCTAGTATTAATACGAATACTATTATTAAGTAAAATTTATAATTAGATCTATATATAGGGTAAAAAGCTCAAATACTATTCTAAGTATAAAATAAAAGTAACTAAATATTTATATAAATAAAATTATATACAATATATAATCCCGCTTAACATAGTAGTTTAACGTCTAGCTGGCTCTTACTATTATAGTAAAAGTAGTAGGTTTAAATCCTACGGCGGGCAAGCGTAACTAGTAAGTATATACGTACGTGTTTTCCGATTATATAAACTATATAGTAACCGCTACTAGTTATTAGTATTTACTACCTACTATTAATAGCTAGTAACTATTAATAGCTAGCGATAAGCGTTACTAGCTAGCTAATATCTAGTATTATATAACTATAATCCTTAAAGAATAACTACGACTAATAGATATAGGCCTATATATACTTTCTATTTATCAGCTATTATATTAACTAACTATGTTTACTATTTAAGGTTTCCTCCGTTTAAATGGTTCCTTAGTACTAGTAGTATCTATAAAATAAATAAAATAAGAGCTGATAACTAGGTATAACTACCTTTAAAAGGTCCCGGAGAAGTATATAACTTTAAATAGATCAGAAACCTTCAATACAACCACAATATATAATATATAAATACTCTTATTAGATAAATTAATACTAATTAGTAATTAACTTTTCTATTATTACTATATTATAAGTTAATAAAGTAATTATATTAAAAGAAGTAATTATAAAACCTTATATTTAAAATCTATAGAAAATAAAAGATTATAAGTATTATTTTAAATATTTTAGATTTTTCTTATTTAGATATCTTAATAGAAACCTTTAAATTATATATTAAACTTTTTTCCAAATTATTATTAAAAAGTTTACTATATATTTTAATATAGTTTAATCAAAAGTATTTTATAAAATAATATAAAAGAAGTTAATTATATATCTTTCTTTACTAATAAAAAGAGTATTTAATAGATATAATAACTTTTTTAGAGTATTACTAAACTCTTATAATATATAAGATTTAAAATATTATAAATTTCTTATATTCAAAAGATTTATATAGTTTTTTAAAACCCCTTTTCTTTTTTAAACCTTTTTTTTAATTTTTCCCTTTTTTATCAAAATATTAGAATTAAGTTTTAGTATAATATTAATCTAAATAACTCTAAGTAATAAGTATATAATCCTAAAGAACTTTAAGCTATTAATAAATATAAATTACTTTAGAATAGTTTTCAGAATAAATTATAATAATCTTATAGAAATAAACTCTAAAGCTATTAATACCTATATAATATTTTATATCTATTAATATAAACATATAAAACTCTATAACTATATTCTTTTAATTATTTTATAATAGATTCTAATCTATAACTTATAGTAATATAATAGTTTAGTAGTAACTATATAGTTTACTACTTCTATAAATACCTAACTAGTTATAGAATTAAATTTAACATAAAAATAAGAAGATTTATATTATATTATGTTAATTTACCTAATAAAAAGACTTTAACTATTATACTCTAATTAAGCTTAAAAATATAAAGAAATATATCTTAACTTTTAAGACTAATTTTAAAAACTACTTTAAATAAGTTAAGAATTTCCTAGGAATAGATAAAATTTATTCTCTATATTACTAAACTTAAGCTTAGGTTATATATTAGAAAGTATAGGGGTTTGTTTAAGTTTTAAAAGTATTTCTTATTATTTTAAGTATTTAAAATAGTAGTAAAAGGTTTTACTAAAATATTGTAAATAATATAACTGATTTTACTATACTAGAGGGTTTTAGAGAAATATTATATCATTTATATAATAGTTAAAGTAGTTATACTTAGGGGTATAGAGTTAAAATAGTTTTAAATTATAAGTATATAATTTTATTTATAGAATCTGACTAGTAAGTAAATTAATTATAGTTATATTAAAGGTCTTTAATATATTTAAAATTATATATTTCTCAGGAACCCTATAAAAGAAACTATACCTAGTACTTAGTTCTTATTTTATATACTTACGAGATATTACTAGTTCTGAGGAACTATTGAAATAAAAGAAACCTTAAATAGTAAGATATAGTTAATTAATATAATTTAATTACTTTTATTTTATACTTAGAATAGTATCTAAGCTTTTTACTTTATATATAGATTTAACTATAAGTTTTACCTGATAATAGTATTTATACTAATACTAGCTTATAACTAGTTAAAATAGTAATGAAATTACTTATTATTATAGATAATTATACCCCTAGTTTGGATATTTAATCCTATAATAATAGAAGACTTTATAGTAATAGATAGGGAGAGTTTTATTAAGACTAGCTAAGGTTTAATATATATAGCTAAAAGTAACTATTAAGATTATAGGGTTAAGAATCTTTTTGAACTTTTTAAAAATAGAATAAAATAGAGTATTTACTTCGAGATATAAAAACTAGGTATTCTATAATTTATCGCTTTTCTATAACTAAACTATCTTTAGTATAACCTAGAAGATAGAGTAGTAGTATACTATAAGTTTATAATAAAATTAAAATTTCCTTAAAATCTATATAGCTACCTATAAAAAGATAACTATAAAATAAGTATAAAGATATCTAGCTATATCTACTATAACTAAAGCTATTAGTATATAAAACTAGGTTTTAATAAAATTATTCTGAATATTATAATTAAAAAGTAATTTATAGATATTTAAAAGAAAATAATCCAGCTATCCTATAAACTACTATATTAAGCTAATAATATTAGTAACTAAGTATTAATTAGATAATACTTTAATATTAATATCTTATTATAATATTTATTACTAGATATTCTAGAGTATTATAATACTATAATTATAGGGGTTTTAAAAACTGTCTAGTTATACTAGAAATATTAATATCTATATAAGTATTATTTATATATTAGTTATATTTGATTAATGTATTAAAACTACTTGCTAATAAGAATACGTTAAGTCCTACTATACTTATATAGAGATTATAAGTTAGTTTATATTAGTAGTAGGGAAATTTCATATTAGTAGTATCAAGTCTCGTCTTAGGGGTAAGTAAAGCTTAGTAGGGATATTAAGGTTATAGATATTAAAGTTATAATAAATATTTAAATAGAGTATTTATAGTTAGTAGTAATTGAATATCTTAAGATATTTGAATTATACGTAGCTATAAGAATATAAGGATGTGAAAATATAAGGTTATTATAGAAGGAGTTATCGGTTATTTATTATTAAAAAGGTTGATATAAAGTAGGTATATTAGTTATAGTTATAAAGGGTTTAGCTCTAGATTAACTAGGAGCTAGCTATAGTAGTTAGTAGGGGGGTAGGAGGGCTAAAGTTATACTTTAGGGAGTAATATATCTACTAATAGTTATAATAGAGAGCAAGCTATTAGCTTTTTCTATTAATTAATATAATTTAGTTACTTTTACTCTATACCTAGAATAGTATCTAAGCTCTTTACCTTATATATAGATTTATCTATAAATTTTACCTGATAATAGTATTCGTACTAATACTAGTTTATAACTAGTTAAAACGGTAATGAAATTACCTATTATTATAGATAATTATACCCCTAGTTCTAATATTTAACCTTATAATAGTAGAAGACCTCGTAGTAATAGTCGGGGAAAGCTTTATTAAAACTAAGGCTTAATATATAAAACTAAAAATAACTATTAAGGTTATAAAGTTAAGAACTTTTTTAAATTTCTTAAAAATAGAATAAAATAAAGTATTTATTTTAAGATATAAAAACTAGGTATTCTATAATTTATTACTCTTCTATAACTATACCTTTATAATAATATTAAAACTTTTTCGAAATCTATATAACTACTTATAAAAAGATAATTATAAGATAAGTATAGAGATATCTAACTATAACTATTTTAACTAAAATTATTAGTATATTAGACTAGGTTTTAATAAAATTATTCTAAATACTGTAATTAATAAGTAATTTATAGATATTTAAAAGAAAATTATCTAGCTATACTATAAGTTACTATACTAAGCTAATAATATTAGAAATTGAGTATTAATTAAATAATACTTTAATATTAATACTTTACTATAATACTAGTTACTAGATATTTTAGAATATTATAATACTATAATTATAGGGGTTTTAAAAGCTATCTAGTTATACTAGAAATATCTACGTCTATATAAGTATTATTTATATATTAGCTATACTTAATTAATATCAAAATCGTTTACTAATAAGAGCAGGCTAAGTCCCGCTATACTTGTATAGAGATTATAAGTTAGTTTATATTAGTAGCAGAGAACTTTTATATTAGTAATATAAAGTCTCGTCTTAGGAATAAATAAGGCTTAATCTATAAATAGAATACCTATAGTTAGTAGTAATTGAATATCTCGAGATATTCGAATCATATATAGCTATAAGGGTATAAGGGTATGAGGGCCTAAGGGCGTAAAGGTGTAAGTATCGGTAACACCATACCGCAAAGCATACATTAACGCCTAAAACACATACACCTCTATACGTATACAGTATACATGTCTATACACCTTATAGGCGTAGGGTATATATAGCTATATACTCTTATCCCCCCTAGTAATACCTATTACTAGCTATAGCTAAGTACTATAATATACTATAGATCTAAAGCTTTATATATTTACGTATAAGTATATAATATAATAATAATAATAATAAATACTAGACCCTTTTATACCTATATAACAAGATTATATATAGTATATGTTACTTTCTAGATAAACTAATACTAATTAGTAGTTAACTTATCCGTTACTACTATACTACAAATTAGTAAGGTTTTCATATAAGAAGAAATAATTATAACTTTTACCCGAAAATCCTAAGTAAAGCGAGAGATTATAAGTATTAACTTAGATACTTTATAAGTATTACTTTACTTTTATCCCTAGTAAAATACCTCTAAATTAATATACTAATTTTACTTTACAAAATACTAAAAAAGTAAACTTTATAAAAATAATACCTTTTAATATATATAAGAGAATATTTAGTAAATATAACTACCTTTTAGAGTATTACTAAGTACTATAATATATAAGATTTATAATATCCTATACCTCCTATATTTAAGAAACCTATAAAGTATCTTAAAACCCCTATACTTTCTTAAAAATCATCCCTTTTTTAAAAAACCCTTTACCCCCCTATTAAGATATCTAAACTATACCCTAAATCGAATACTAAAGCAAACCCCTAGTATACTAATAGCTTAGGTAACTATAGATACTAAATACATAATCCCAAAACTACTCAAGAAATATATTAATATAGATTTCTTTAAATAACCCCTTAAACTTAATTATAATAACCTCACACAAATAAATACTAAAAAAATCACTACTCTTACATTATTTTACACTTACTAATACAAATCTATAAAAATATATAGCTATAAACTTTTTAACTATTTCAAGATAGATTTTAATAAGTAGCCTATATTAACATAAAAACTTATCAATAATACTATAATTAAATACCTTTAAGACTACTTTATTAACTATAAGGTAAATATTAAAATATTAGGAGAAAAAGTCTACTTTATACTATACTAACTTACCCAATCCAAGTATTTCAAATACTAAACCCTCAAAGAACTTAATAAAGCTAAAAAGTATCTTATAAGCCTTAGGGTAAATTTTAAAGACTATCCTAAGTAAATAGAGAACCTCCTTAATATACCTAATTTCGTAATACTTTCTTATAGTATTAAGCCTAAAACTAAAACTATAATACTTATAGTTAAAGCCTAGTTAATATCTAAAAACCTTATATGAAAAGCCTAGCCTCTTCTACTACTTATATATAGTATATAACTTCTACTATTATTAGCAAGACTACTAATCCCCGACTAATATAGTATAGAAACCTCCTACTAATAAAGGTTATACCGAGACAATAGTAATATATAGTATCCTACTCCTAAATATCCCTTATACCCCTCCCCTATTCCCCTATTTAAAAACTTATCTACTAAATATACTATAAACCTTATAAAATTATATAATAAAAGTATAAAGTATAGTAGAGGCTTCTATAATATTCTTAAAACTAAAATCTATATTTTCTAAAACTATTATTTTAAACTTAATATTTTATATTATATATAAGCTAAAGCTTTCTCTATTATACTAAAGAATTAAGCTTTTAATTTTTACTTTAACAACCTTATAAATACTAACTAAAACTTCAACTTTAACTAGATAGCTAAATAAGTTAAAAAGTATTTTAAAAATAATAAAATCTACTAGATTTACTTCTCTAACTAGTAAAATATTATTCTCAGGAATATAATAGTTAAGAATCCTAATTAGAATAAAAAGGAAATATTTAAAATACTTATNATTTAAGATATTTATCATAAAGCTTACTAACCTCTAGAAAAGATTTAAAACTAACTAGTATACTAATAAAACCCTCTATAACTCATTTATAAACGTATACTATAGTATACTAGAGTATTAGTTAGTACTCTTTAGCTTTATACTAATTTCCTAGAATCTCTATAACTAATTATACTTAACTATAAGTAATACTATAGTATTTTAAAAGTTATAATACTTTCAGAGTACTAGAAATAATAGTAATATACCTAAGGAATAGTTTTAGATTAACTATATATATAATATATTTCAAAGTAATACTCAAAATTATAACTATACCCCTAGCTAATCCCTACTACTTTAGAATAGATATTACTTCCCCTAGCTACTATATATACCTATACTAATAAGAAATACTATATATATAGTAAAATAGGTTACTAGTTAATAAAATATACCTTTAAAGAATAGTATACCTTATATAATAAATATAAGTTAACTACTAATCTAAAAATACTCTCTCTAGTAGTATACTAGACCTTTCTCGCTAAATATATAAATATAGATAATTTTAATAATAATCTCTAAATACCCCTAAGAAATAATAGGAGTAAGGAGCTTATTACTTAGTACTAGATATAATATAACTTCGAAGACTATATCCCTATTACCCCTATAATATCTAATACTCCTAGGTAATTCCTTATATTATATTTTAGTAAATATCCTATTACTATAAATAGAGGTAAAATTACTTAAATCTTCTAAAATCAAGTAATACTATATACTTTTACTAAATTAAATATTACTCCCCCTAAGATTACTAAGAATATAGATATAGCTTTTATATATACTTTTACATTTAAAAGCTATTACTTAGTAACTATTTTTCAAAGAATTTTACCTAATTTAGGTACTACTAGCTTCTTAACTACTAGGTATTACTAATTTATAGCTTTTAAGTAGATAATTAACCCCTCTATAACCCTTATACCTCTATAAAATAAACTAGTTATAATCTACTTTAATAGTACTACCCTAATTATAATACTTAAAATAGTTAATATTCCTATACTACTTAATATTATTATATTTTATATAATACTATATAATACCTCTTTCTTACTCTACCTTATAAATATAAATTACCTTAGTCTAATATTTAATAATATATATAACCAGTTTTACTAAAGGAAAAAAGTTATACCTATTATTCGGAAATAGGGGTATTTATAAATATTCTTTAATAAAGAGAAAATACTTACCTCTACTTATTTTATAGAATTAGAGATATAGAAACTCTACTATTAATTTAAATACCTAGCTATAGTATACCTCTATAATATCCTTACTAAAATAAAATATCCTATTAAATACTATACTTTCAAGGCTCTTAAGTAATACTACTACTAATACTAGATATATAATACTACCCCCTCCTACTTTCATTTTACTATATAAGAAAACATTAAATTTAACTTCAAAATTATTATTAATATTATCTATATTAATAGCTACTCTATCTTCTATATTATTAATACTACTATAATATTTAATATTACTTATTTCTTACTAAATATCTTAGTAAAAATAATATAAAAAACTCTTAAAATATACTAAATTAACTCTTACTAAAACCTTCTAGATTTTATTACTACTAACATAAGAATAACATTTCAATCTAAAAAATTCAGATTACAAATAAAAACTATAAAATTAATAATTTAAATAATACTTATTAAAATATATAATAATATTAGTAAAGTTCAATATTACTATACTTTTCTCTACTAAATATATAAGATTTATTATAATAAAACCCCTATAATAACTTAAGAAATATCCCTTTAGGTAATATATAAAGTAATTAATAATACTACTAGGCTAAATAACCTTATACTTATATTACTTATTTTTAGTATATACCTATACCTTATAGATAACTCCGCTCTTTCTCTAGATATTATTACTTATACCTATACTATTTAGAAAATAATAGAAATAATCCGCTATACTTATACTAAATATACTATTAATATAGCTTTAGTAATATATAATAGCCCCGATATTTTATATATAATAACCCTCCTACTTTAGTCTCTTATATATATATAATAAAAGAAATATAATTAGTAAAGCTTATTTCGCTTTATTACTACTTATAGTAAGATATATATTCTTAAACTCCTTTAAAATCCTTAAGAGTTTCGAATAATAACTATAAAACTATACTTTAAAAATAACTAGATATTCCTACCTAAGTTATTAATAGTAATATTACTAAATACTAGTAATTACTTTATATATATCCTAGATCTTAATACTAGAACCCCTACTAGAGGTTTAATATTACTAAGAAATATATATTCCTATAGTAATATCCCGATTTTATTTATTATTATCCCTGAAAAGCCTTAGAATACTTAGAGGATATTATAAAATACTATTATTATATAAAGTAGTAATTCCATTACTATTAGTAATAATCCTTTACTTCTCTAAGTTATTAATAACTTCTATAATATACTTTTAACCCTTTAAAATAATCTATTATTATTCTAGTTTAGAGATTTAATTATAAGCCTTATTTTATAATATAATTTATAACTAAAGAATAATTAAATATAGCTCTCTTTTTTACTTTCTATAAAAAAAGTATTATTATAATACTAGGTTTACTATTTAAAGAATTAATTAAAAGGGAAATTAAAAGTATTATTACTAATAGTATTATTAAGATTATTAAGTTTAACCCTATTTTCTATAAAGATTACAAGTACTTCAAGTTACATATTATTAATAAGATTAAGAACAAAGATATAAATAAGGTATATAAGAAATTATACCTCGTAATCTAAAGCTTTAGTAATAATAACAAATTTGAAATATTAATATAATTACTAATAATCTAATAGAATAACTAATAATTAATTTTAACTATAACTCTAGCTCTCTTCTAGTATAAAAATATAATAATATAGCTTAGAAATATTACTTAAGCCTATATTTAAACTAAAATAGAACTTATAAAGTATATTATAGCTAATTTACTATCTTATTTTAAAAGATAATATTTTCTAGACTTTATAATAATTATTATTAAGTTATTATATAGTTTTACTAAAACTAGTACTTACTAGTAAATAATTTATTCTAGGTATTATAAAGAGTAGTTATAAATAGAAATATCTATATATAACTTATACTTCCTTATCTTATACTATATTAATAATAACTTTAACCTTATAAGTATATAAACTAATAATACCCTTAACTTCTCTAATACTACTTTCTTATACTATAAAAATAAGGAGCTCTAAAAAGCTTTATTTAAAATAAAGCCGAAGATAGCTTTTATAGTAACTACCTTTCTAGTATTTAATAGAGATATCTTAAGTTTTAATAATAATACCCTCTACCTATACTAAAAATACTAAAAATAAAAGCTAGTACTCCTCAATACCTATACTATACCTAAAGTACTTAAGAAAGTATATATTAAATAATATATATAAAAAATATACCTTACCTCGATATACTAACCTGAAGTATCATTTAATTTCTTATATATTATATAAAAGTAATAACCCTCTATTAATAATACTACTATTTTAGATAAATACCTTAAATAGTAAATTAAGTATCTTAATTATAGCTTTAACTTTATATTACTTAACCTCTTAATAGTATATTTCTATACTTTTATTAATAACTCTTTTACTAATAATATTAACTTCTTATTTTAACTAGGATTCGTGATAATCCTAAGCTAAGAAATAGTAACTAGGAATAGCTAATTTAACTTCTATAGNGTAACTTTATATACTACTTTTTTACTAAAAATAAAAGAGTTACTAAGAATATACTTACCTCGGAGATTTATATTATGATAGTTAGTATAGATTTCATATATATTATTACTATAATACTTAAAAAGATCCTCAAATACCAAAACCTCCTTTATATCTTAATAATTATCTATATTAACTTATACTTACTCTATAAATACCTCGTAAAACTTAGTACTACTAAAGAGAAATGCTTAATAATTAATATTATAATGTTAAAGTAGTTATATAAATACTATAAGTTCTATAAAGTATAGTAGATTAATAGAGACGACAACATTACTAATACTTTTACGAAAGATATACTAAACTATACCCTTAAGAGATTTATTAATTCAAACTATATAACTATTCGAATAAAGAAATAAGTAACTTAAGTAAAATAGATAATATAGGTATTTAGATATGTAAGGGTATTGGCTAAAGGCCTGGTAAGGGAAGGAGTATTCAGTAAAAAGGTAGGTCTCTGTAGGTTATAAGACTTCAACTTAGTAGGCTAACTAGTAGTAGCTATGAGAGGGCTTTTATCCTATAGTAGCCTGAGGCTACTATATCACGTGATCCATATCTATTCCTAGCTATCCCGGCTCTCTGTATAGGCTATAGGGTATATCCTTATAACTATCTCCCCCTCTAAAGGCTTTGGGCCCTAAGGCCTGTAAACGCTATATAGCCGCTTTTGAAAAATGGCCGCTTTCGAAAAATGGTTTTACTAGCTATTTGCCGATTGTTTAGCGATTGAAAATAAAAAGATTTATCCTATATATATATTAATATACGAGAGTTATCCTATACGTGTATTAACGTATAGGAGTCGTTTATCCCATACGTGTATTAACATGTAAGGGTTATCCCACGCGTATATTAACGTATAAGGGTTATTTATCCTATATATATATTAATATATAAGGTTCCTATTACTATATTAAGTAAATAGTACTTCTTATAAGTATATTAACCTACGAGGTTTCTAGTATATTAACTAGGATCTTTAGAGCTAAACCTAGGGTATCTAACCCTTTCTCGTAATAGTGAGGCTTCCTATTGCTAATCAGGTATATAAGGTTTCTCGTAGTTAATTAGACTACCGAGGCATCGGCGTATATTCGCTAGTAAGCTCTTCTAAGCCTTCTTATTACTATATAGCCTTAGGCTTTATATAGCTCTGGGGACTCTCCGGTAAGCCTTCGGCGAGGCACTCGCGGTAAGCCCTTATAGGCTACCTACCCTCTAGGGCACTTTTACTATACTATGTAGCCCTAGGCTCTATATAGCTCTAAGTCTTCAAGCCCTCAGCGAGGTACTTACAGCAAACCCTTATAGGGTAGCCTAGTCTCTAGCAAAATGCATAGAATTCGTTATAGTAACAAGTAGCTATAGTATAGCCTAACTTGCTATATGCTTCGCATAAGGGGTAGCCCTCAAAGCGCTTATGCTCCTCAAAGCGTTTATATTTTTTAAGGTGTGACCTTTTCGCTAGGGGGCCTTCGGTCTCCCTATAGTATTTAGGCGCCGACCCCTTAGTAGTAGTAGTGCTCCCGATACTACTAAAGCCCTCGTAGGGCTATAATATCTCTTATAAATACTTAGCTACTAGGGCTACTACCCTAAATACCTAGTTATTAAATTTCTAGTGTTATAGGTATTACTATAGCCTAACCTTAAAGTAATAGAAGAATATAAAAATATAAGGTCTCGAAACCTCTAACTTAGGGGTACTTAGGGCCCTATGAATAGCTAACTATTTAGCGTAAAATTTCAATAAGGACTAACCCTTATATTAAAACGTATAAAATATACTGTAGAGGTATAGTTCTTATAGTATAGGGTTAGTTAATAAATAGCGGATAAATACTATAAAATTAACCTATATACGGTCTAGTAATAATGTTTAGTAGTAGTTATACTACTAGGTTTATAAAGTATAAGAGAGTTTTATTATAGCTTATTAAATCTTTTAAACCTCTGAGGCCTATAGTTATAATACATAGGTATCTGAAATTGCTATTAACTAATCCTCGATTTCGTATAGGGTAGTATTTTTATGAAAGAGGTTATATAAATAACTAGGAAACCTCAAGTATTCCTTATAATTAATAATTTCGGGAATTACTAGTATAGGGGTTACTATAGGTTCACTGCTAGATAATCAAGCTGATATTATCTCTATAAAAGAAGACTATTATTTAAAGAGGTATATGAATGCTATAATCGCTATATATTCAGGTAATACAGTTGTTATAGGTTTAAGTAGCGTAGTTATTGTAGGTTTAGGCGGTATAGAGGAGGCTATATATTCAGCAGAGTTTTCAGTAGAGTTTTCCGCTGAGTATTCAGTAACCGTTTATCGTAGAGCTATTACTGAAATCCCAGCCCTGCCCTTCTGGGAAATAGAAGTTAAAGAATTATAAAAGTATTAGCTAAAAGCCTAATAAAAAAAGGAGTATTTAGTAAAAAAGTAAGTCTCTATAAATTATAAGACTTTAACTTAGTAGGCTAACTAGTAGTAGCTATAAGAGGGTTTTTATCCTATAGTAGCCTGAGACTACTATGTCACGTAATCTATATCTATTCCTAGCTATCCTAGCTCTCCGTATAAGCTATGGGGTATATCCTTACAGATATTATTAAGTAAAAGGCAAAAGAGTTACTTTTAATACTATTTATATTTATTATTAATACTATTTTTAATAGTATTTTTAGTATACAATTATAGTATTTTTAATACTAGCTTTTATATATAAATAAAAGTATATAAAGTATATAGTAAAAAGAAAAGGTTACTAGTATCAGTAATGCTATACTATAAGGTATATATTAATACCTAAAACGTATATACTTCTATATATATATAGTATATATATCTATATACTTTATAGGTATAAGGTATATATAGCTATATACCTTTATCCCCCCTAATAATACTTATTACTAGCTATAGCTAAGTACTATAGTATACCGTAGATCTAGAACTTTATATACCTATATATAAGTATATAATATAATAATAATAATAACGAATACTAGACCCTTTTATACCTGTACGACGAGATCATATATAGCATGCATTACCCTCCGGATAAACTAATAGTAAGGGTATAAGGTTATCGCGGAAGGAGTTATTAGTTATTTATTATTAGAAAGGTTAACGCGGGGCGGGTATACTAGCTGTAATTAATTAATATAATAAGTAATAAATAGAGAAAATATAAACCTATCTATTATAGTTACTCTATAAAAGATCGTAGTTATATAATACTAAATACTAGCTAGCTAGTAATACTTACTACTAACTAACTATTAATAATTACTAACTATTAAAAGCTAGTAATAGTAAGTACTAATAGCTAGTAGTAGTTATTATATAGTTTATATAATTAGAAAATATATATATATCTACTAGTTACGCTTACCTACTATAGGATTCGAACCTCCTACTCTTGCTATAAAACAGTAAAAACTAGCTAGACGTTAAACTACTATATCAAGCGGGTAATAAGTAAATTAATAAAAATCTAAGATTATAAGTTTAAAGTATTCTAGTAATAGAAAAGGTATAGCTTACTATTTAAGCTCTATATATAGTATTTTATTATTTCTAAAACGATATTTTAGTTATTATTTTGATAGTAAAATATTTAAGTCCAGGGGATTTAATCATTTTATAATATACTAAAATAGTATTTTAGAAGTACAAGTTATCTATAATACTAAAGTAGTTATAGAAATTAGTAGTTTATACTACTATATTTTCTTTTATATAGTAGTTCTAGTATTAAAATGTTTTATTAGTATATTTAAGGATTTATATTATTATATGAGTCTAGTTTAATTATTTATTTTAGTATCCTTAAGGTTTTTAGGTAAAGAGATTATAGAGGACTATAGAAGCTTTTAGGTTTTTTCTATAAGGTTTATAATTTCTTTAATATAAAGTTTTTTTAGTAGTATTTACTAGGAATTATTGATTCTTTTTATATTCTATTCTTATAGGAATAAAGTTCTTAAGAATACCTCATTTAGGTATTTTGAAAGCTTATTAGTATTTCCAGCTTTTAGAAAACTATCTAAGAGTAGTTTTTGAGGAAGTTCTAAAAAAGGCTTTAGTAAGTAATTATCTTAGAATAAAAACAGTTTTATAAGTTATAAGTTTTACTTCGTATTTAATAATAGTTATATAAAAAGTCTTTAATCTATTTAAAATCATATACTTCTCGGGAATCTTTTCAAAGAAACTATACTTAATAGTTAGCTTTTACTTTATATATTTTATAGATAGTATCAAGGTTAAGGAACTATCTAAATAGAAGATATTTCAAGTGGTAATATCATAGTTAGTTAATATAATAGCTAATAAACAAAAGGTATACATATACTTATATCTATTATAGTTACTCTCTAAAAGATTATAATTACGTAATATTAATACTTACTAGCTACTACTACCTATTACTAACTATTAATAGTTACTTATTTTTTAATAATTATTAGTAAATGCTAATTATTAGTAGTAGTTACTATATAGTTTGTGCAACTAGAAAGTATTAACTACTAATTATACTTATTTGCTGCAGGATTCGAACCTACTACTCTTACCGTAAAATAGTAAAAGCTAGCTAAACGTTAAATTACTATATCAAGCAGGTTTAATTTCTATTTGAAAATTTTATACTAAATAAATTAGTAGTTAGCTTTTCTAAAAAGTTAAAAAAAAATTCCTTAGTAGATATCCTAATATGAAAAATATATTAAATTATTATAATATATACTTTTAGACTAGTAGCTTTTTAGTACTAATAGTTTTATTTATTACATATAATTAGGGGTAAAATATAGTATGTGTTATTTGTAACTCAACGTGGCTACACGTGCTGCGTAAGGCTCCATTTCAAGCGGTTTAAGTGGGGCGAGGCCCGTGGAGACGGCGCCGGCCCCCGAGGTTTAACCGGTGCAAACTCTGCCTCTCGAGCGCGTCATTCCTGACAATATAACCACATCCAGTTGTTTGGACCTAACAGTACGCCACGCTATGGAATGCTTCCTCCAAATGACGACTAATTTACACCAATAACCCCGGGCCTCCTCCCCTTACCCTGCAACCCCAAATCCGAGTCTTGCGATCTTGTCCATCGTCTTGTCCTGCCTGGCTTATTCATATTGGTCTAGTTGCTTCACGCAGACAAGTCTTTAATACGGCGCCTCAAACATCAGAACTGCTGTCCCAGTCCGTTCCTAGACTGCCGTTTGCTGAACCTATTGCGCTTGGCCGTCGACGATGAATCCTCCAAGCTCGCCTGGCTTTTACTCAGATGGTTTCGCCCTGATCGGTCGTTATTACTGTGACCGTCGGGGTACGCGCCTCGGCCGCCCAACGTACTGGCTGGGCTGGAGATCGCTGAAGACATGTCGGTAAAGGCACCGTCGCCAGGGAAAGAAGCCATCCCGTTTTGAGACGTTGCCAATTCCGTGGCCCTCTCCAATGACTCCACCCACTCTGTTGCAGTAGAGGCGCTTTCTGACGAGTTGGAACTGCCTTTGGGCTCCTCGAAAGTGTAGTGAATGCCACCCTGTCTGATCTTAGATGAGTGGCCACATTTTTTTTTCGTAAAACTTACCGCGTCAACGCACCAGACAACCTGCCCTTTCACGTCAATCTGCGTCCGCCAAGAACACTCAGGTGACAAGAGAGATATCTCCTGTTTCGCCCGCTTCTCATCTCCGCCCGCAGGTGCCAACAATATTCGGCCACTTGAGGTCACCATAACCAGCCTTTGCCTCTTCTTGGTCGTACTTCCGATGAAGAAGCGTGACAACTTTTTGTGCCCCTCGTGCTCGCTCTTGCCATGACCACCGCTGGCAAGGGGACTGGATATGACAAGCAGATCACCCAACTTCAGTATTCTCTCGTTGTTCCGCGTTAGAACCGGCGACCATTCGATGTCCAACTGAGTCGGTGGTGGTAGCTCTGTGATAATTCTTGCAGGACGGGCACCCCCGTTGACGGCTGAACCTTGGGTCGGCACCGCTCGCGCAGCGTTGCCCGGAGTAGGACTGCCGGCCGCGCCGTTAAGCTGGATAATAGTCTGTTCCTGGACAACTGCGTTGTACGGCTTGAGACGAGGAGCCTTTGTCCTCCACAGTCCCATGCCAAACTGCTGGCTGTCGAAGAACTGGTGGTTCTTGATATGCTCCACAGTGAGACGTCGAGCGGGATCCAATACTAGGCACCTTTCCACTAGATCTCGAGCTGGTGCAGGAAACCCGGGGGGGAATTCGTAGTCGAGGTTGACAATCTTCTGGAACGTGAGGTATTCCGTCGCAGCTTTGAACGGTGGCCGGCCGGCCAACAACTGGTATATTATGCATCCAAACGCCCAAAGGTCGCTGGCTTTGCAAGCATTCTTGCTCGTGAGAAGCTCGGGACTTACATACTCTGCGGTGCCCACGAATGATGCTGCACGGCTGTCGTCGCCAGCCTCACTGCGGCTGCTGCCCTCTGGTAGCCCTCTCCCACCATCACCAGGGGTTTGTGAATCTCTGGGGTCCTTGAGCAACTTAGCTGTCCCGAAGTCCGTGATCTTGACATGCATGTGATCATCCAAGAGCACATTCTCGGGCTTGAGGTCCCGGTGGATAACTCCTCTGGAATGCATGTAGTCGATGGCATCAAGGATCTGTGCCCCGTAAAAACGCGTGCAGTCCACGTCGAATGTGCCAGTTTTCTTGAGAACTCCCAATAATTCCCCGCCGTTGCAAAGGTCCAAAACATAGTAAAGCGAGCCCTCGTCCTGAAAAGTATAGTAGAGGCGTACGATACCAGGATGTTCCGTTAGGCGGTTCAGCGTATTCTTCTCAATATTGACATATTTGATTTTTTTCTCCTTGATGATGTGCTTTTTCTCCAGAACTTTTATGGCGTATTCCTTGAGTGTTTGTCGATCAGTGGCCAGAAAGACAGTACTGTAAGACCCTTCGCCTAAAATCCCGCCGAATTGGAAATCCCTGACTCCCTTCTTAATATGACGTATGATAGTCTGCCCGTTGGCGTCTGTTTCTCTTCGCACGCCGAAAGCTGCGCCACGTTCATGCCAGTCCTCGCTGCTTATTGGCAGCGGCGCTTCCGGCCCATGCGAATCGCGCGACATCGTGGAAACTGCTGTCGTCGTGACAAAGCCGCCCCCCATACCCTTGGAGCTTCTACGCGGCGGCGGCGGGCCGGAGCCGGGAGGCAGCTGGTGTTGTCGAGGAGAAATAGCAGACTTTTGGCTTGCTTCTCTTGTCAATGAAGAAACACCGTAGCCGGACTCGTTCCGAACATCTTGCTCCACGAGCAAACCATGTATCGAAGATCGTTGCCGTTCTTTATCCGCTGGAGGCTGATGGGGTGAGGGGCGTCCGTCTTCGAACGTGACTGACGGGTGGCCATGCATGGTAGACAATGGACGAGCGGTCGAAACCCCGAAAGGTCGGCTGCCGGAGATTTGCTCGACGGCTTGATATGGGAACAGTGTTTGGCGATATATCTCTGGTCGCATGGCAGTGCTCGGGATCGTCCTGTGGGATTCGGCGTAGCTAAGGGGCGACGATGGGGCACGGCCAACCTCTTCAGAAACTTGCGGATAGTCTTCGCGTGGTTGAGCGCCGTCTTGCGCAAGATTGAAGGGATTCGAAGACTCGTTTAGTCCAGTTGAGTAGCCGTCAGCAAGAGCTTGACGATCATCGGATGGCCGCTGTGCCGAGGACACATCAGTGTCGACGTTGCTTGGTGAGGCATGGTCTGGGTTGGCGATTCGCAACCCTCCCAGGGTCCTGGAAAGGCTGAGGTCCCCATGCATGGTTCAGGAGTGAAGGCGTTGATTGAGTTGATAGGAAGGGAACGTAACGTGGCCGTTGACATGAATGACGATTTATTGAGATAGGCGGCGGAAGGTGAGCTCGACGAAGCAGGGTGCGGGACGGAACGACGTCGGCGAATCAGGCCGAGGCCAACAAAGTAGGCAGCGGCCCACTAAGGTCAAGCTGGGACAGGCATCTGAGACGGATACCTTAGAGGTGCGACAAGGCAACAGTTAGCACAGCTGTAACAGAGGCTACAAGTAGGGATCAGGAGTAGAAAGAAGCGGCTAATAGGTTAGGCATTATCTATTTAAATAATATATATAGAAGATAAGTTCCCTTCTTATATAGTAATATGATATAACTATTGGTTTATCCGGAGGGTAACATATACTATATATGATCTCGTTATATAGGTATAAAAAGGTTCTAGTATTCGTTATTATTATTATATTATATATCTATATATAGGTATATAAGGCTCTAGATCTATAGTATAATAGTTACTTACTAATTACTATAGTACTAAACTATAGCTAATAATAAGTATTACTAGTAAAATATAAAAGTATATAGCTATATATATCTTATATACGCGGAAGTATAAAGTTATATATACTATATATATATAGAGGTATATATACTATACGTAGTACTATATACTATATAGTATAGCGTTACTAATACTAGTGACTTTTTCTTTTTACTATATACTTTATATACTTCTATTTATATATAAAAGCTAGTACCAAAAATGCTGTAATCGTGTACTAAAAATACTATTAAAAATAGTATTAATAATAAGTGTAAATAGTATCAAAAGTAATCCTTTTACTTTTTACTTAATAATATTTAAATACTTATATTATTTACTCTATTTAAGTTACTTATCTTTCTATTTAAATAGTTATATAGTTTAAATTAATAAATCTCTTAAAAGTATAGTTTAGAGTACTTTTTATAAAAGTATTAGTAATATTATTATCTCTATTAATCTATTATACTTTATAGAGCTCATAGTACTTACATAATTACCTTAATATTATAGTATTAATTATTAGATATTTCGTTTTAGTAATATTAAGTTTTATAAAGTATTTATAGAATAAATATAAGTTAGTATATATAATAATTAGGATATAAAAGAAGTTTTAGTATTTAAGGATTTTCTTAAGTATTATAATAATAGTATAAGTAAAGTCTATACTAGTTATTATAGTATAAATCTCTAAAGTAAATATATTCCTAGTAACCTTTTTATTTTTAGTAGAAGAATAGTATATAAGGTTACTATAGAAGTTAAACTAGCTATTACTAATTACTATCTTTTAACTTAAAATTATTATAAATCCTAGTTAAAATAAGAGGTTAGTATTATTAGTAAAAGAACTATTGATAAAGGTATAGAAATATATTTTTGAGAAGTTAAGTAATATAAAGTTAAAGTTATAGTTAAAGTATTTGATCTACTATTTAAGGTATTTATTAAGAGTAGTAGTATTATTAGTAGAAAGTTATTATCCTTACACTATATATAAAAGGTTGAATAATACTTCGGGTTAGTATATTAAAGTAAAGTATATTCTACGTATATATTATTTAATATATGCCTTCTTAAGTACTTTAGGTGTAATATATATATTAAAGAGTACTAGTTTTTGCTTTAAGTATTTTTAGTATTAGTAGAAAGTATTACTATTAAAGTTTAAGATATTTCTATTAAATATAAAAAGGATAGTTTCTATAAGGGTAATCTTTTGCTTCTCTATAAATAAAGCTTTTTAAAGCTTTGTATCTTTATAGTATAAGAAAATAGTATCTAAGAGGCTAAGGGTATTATTAGTTTATATACTTATAAAGCTAAAATTGTTATTAGTATAATACGAGATAAAGAAGTATAAGTTATATATTGATATCTCTATTTATAACTATTTTTTATAGTATTTAGAATATATTACTTACTAGTAGATATTAGTTTTAGTAAAACTATATAATAGTTTAATAATAATTATTATAAAACCTAGAAAGTATTATTTTTTATTACGGGTTATACCTGGCTGGTTAACTCTAGCTCTGCCCGAGTCCTGATAACTATACCTAAGAAGTTAGGTATTAGTAGGCTGCTAGTAAACCCCTAGTACTACTTTTAAGTAGACTTTTTACGCTTTTCGCGAGAATTTCTCTTTTACTCTTTAGTTCTAAATAAATAGTATTTATACTCCT
>RYZW01000714.1:7571-25656 GCA_004367215.1 Colletotrichum trifolii | reverse complement strand
TTTTATTTATCTATCTTAAAAAAGTCTTAATTCATTTTTAATTTTCCCCTTATCTAGTAAACCTAAATACTAAATTCTTTTTTTTTACTTAAGAACTGATTAGAAAAAAAAAGAAACTTCTTTTAAAAAATAGAAACTATATAAGTAAATTCTAGGGGAATAATAGTAGTATTAGGAGAAAGGTTTAACTCTTTCTTTACTAACCTAGTAATTAGTATTATAATTTTCTTATAAAGTAAAGTAATAGCTATATTTAGATGTTATTATAGTAACTCTTCTATAGTAGTACTAGTTATAAAAGTCTTTTAAGGGGTATCAGTTCTTTCTATTTTATAATAATAATTAGTTTTAATACCTAGTTAAGAATTTTTATTAAGTATTATATTCTATTAATAGTATTTTAGGGATTATAGTTAGTAAAGAGTAGTATTTTACCCTAGTCTTTTTATTTAATAAAAAGCTATACTTAATATAATATTTCATATACTTAGGAGTAATATCCTACTAATTAGTATTTCTTCTTAACTAGTAAGGAACTATACTTAACCTAGTATTACTTATATAGGGGATAAATCCAAGTTCTAAATATATAAAAAGCTAGGTTTAAGTTGTAATTTAACTATNAACTATAATTTAGCTATAAAAAGTATAAATACTATTTATTTAGAACTAAAAAGTAAAAGAGAAGTTCTCGCGAAAAGCGTAAAAAGTCTACTTAAGAGTAGTACTAAGAACTTGTTAGTAACTTACTAGCACTTAACTTCTCAGGTATAGTTGTCGAGACTTAAGTAGAGCTAGAGTTAACTAGCTAGGTATAGCTTATAACACTACTATATAGAAACTAAATAAATAATATTATATTTTAGTAAAATAAAAAACTACTATTTTAAGTTTAGCTATAAAGCTAGTAATCTATTTAATAGTTTTACTACTATTATAGATATTAGCTTTATAGATAATAGTAATAATCGATAAAGCTTTTAAATATATACTATATATTTCTTTAGAAGTTTAATGATATAGTAAACTAATAAATAGAATATTATTATTATTTTAATAATTAAAATAAAGCTTTTAATATTATCGTAAGCTATTTAAGAAACTATTTTTTCTGGCTATTTTAGTATTATATTCTAAGTAAACTTGATAATAAATATATTGAGTAAAAGTAAAATATATAAGCTTCGCCTAGCTATTTAAATCTAATATAATAAGTAATAGATAATATACTTTATAAGAACTAAAATAGTATAATTATATATAAAGTTAAAATATATAGATATCTATAACTATTAGTTATACTAAGAAACCTAGTAAGGGTATTTCAAGATTAAATATAGATCCTCGGGAGATTTTATAGCTAATAATCTTATAAAACTTCTCTAGAACTATTAGTTTAGTATTCTTATTATTTAGATTAAATATAATAAACTAGTTAAACTATTTAGCAATATAGTAAAAGAAAGAACTTTAAGAAGTTAAAGATATTAGAAACATAGAAATACTTAAAACACCCCTCTAGTAAAAAAAAGATACTTAAATAACTTAAAAATAATATTATTCTTCCTACTATAAAAGGAGAGGGTTAATAAGAGTAATAAAATTATTTAAAAAAACTTCTTATAAAATATAAATAAAAGGTTTAATTAGTTATACTTAAAAAAGCTAGTTTATAGGTAAAACTCTCGAAACTAGAGAGGTATATTAGGAATAATAAACTTAAGAGGCACAATTTATACTAATTAAACCTTGGATACTAGTACTATCTCCACAAGCCTCGCCTTACTTGAACTACTCAAAATAGAGCCTCGCGCGGCGCGCGTGGCCACGTTTAGTTGCCAGAATACACACCAGATTTTGCTCCCTAATGACGTGCAACAGGTCGCCAGTAGGGTGCGGAGGGCACACGGCCACGTATGCCGCATGCGTGCGGAGGCATACGGCCCGAGCGCGGTAGCGCATGCCATGTGGCATGGCGTTACCGATACTATCATATTAGTAACTACTTCGTATTCCTGATCCCTATTTATAGCCTCTATTACACCTTAGACCTGCGGAAGTGTCTTCTTGAGAGGTGGTTTGCTAAGTAACAAGCTGCTTCTTCGTGACACGGGGCTGCTACCCGGGTATACTGGGATTTTGAGCTTTGCTGTGTAGACGATGTCGCTGAAGGCTACAAGAAAACAGATACGCGGCACTTTTAATGAATAATGGTAAACCGAGAAACGGATACAGATGAGGTGTTGAATTTTGGGAATCTTGGAATCTTGTTCCCCTTATCCCCTAAATTAGAGTAATCGGATAACCTGATAATAACCTATCGGTAACGCCATGCCGCAAGGTATACGTTAACGCCTGAGGCGTGTACGCCTCTATAGGTAATTCGGCATATATGTCTATACGCCCCATAGGTATAGGGTATACGTAGCTGTATACCCTTATACCCCCCCCTAGTAATACCCGTTACTAGCTATAGCTAAGTACTATAGTAGTAGTAAGCAACTACTATACTATAGATCTAGAGCTTTATATACCTATATATAAACATATAATATAATAATAATAACAATAAATACTAGACCCTTTTACACCTATATAACGAGATTATATATAATATATATTACTTTCTAGATAAACTAATACTAATTAGTAATAAACTTATCCATTACTACTATACTATAGATTAGCAAAGTTTTTACGCGAGAAGAAACGATTACGAACCCCTACCTAAAGTCTATATAAGGCGAGATTATAAGTATTAACTTAGATATTTTATAAATATTACCTTTATCTTTATCCCTAGTAAAGCACCTTTAAATTAATATACTAACTTTACTCTACAAAATACTAAAAAAGTAAACTTAAAAAACACCCTTTAATATATACTAGAAAGTATTCAATAAATATAATACCTTTTAAAATACTACTAGATACCTATAGTATATAAGATTTATAGTATTTTATATTTCCTATACTTAAGAAACCTATATAATATCTCAAAAACCCTATATCTTCTCAAAAATTATCCCTTTTTTAATACTCCCCTTATTAATATATCTAAACTATACCTTAATCTAAGTATTAAAATAAACCCTAGTATACTAATAACTTAAATAATAGCCTAGATAACTCTAGGTAACAAATATATAATCTTAGACTAGCTTGAATTATTTGTCAATATAGATCTATTTAGAAAACCCTTTAAAATTAACTATAATAACCTCACATAAATAGATATTAAAGCTATTACTACTTTTATAGTATTTTACATCTCCTAATATAAATATCTAGAGATCTATAGATATAAGCTTTTTAACTATTTTAAGATAGATTTCGATAAGTAACTTATAATAATATAGTAATTTATCTATAAGTATATTATCTACTACTTCTAAGACTTCCTTATTAATTACAAGATTAAAATCAATAAATTAAGAGAGAAAATCTATTTAGTACTATACTAACTTACTTAGAATAAATACTTTATCTTCTAAACCCTTAATAAGATTAATAAGATAAAAAAGCAGACCTTAAGTTTTAAGACTAATATTAAGAACTATTCTAAGTAAATTAATAACTTCTTTGAGGTAGAAGATATTAAGATATTTTCCTATACTATTAAACCTAAAAGTATAACTATAATACCTATAATTAATACCTAGTTAATATCTAAAAGCCTCACGTGATATACCTAGTAACCTTAACTATTTATATAAGATACCTAGCTTCCTCTACTACTTATATATAGTATATAACTTCTACTATTACTAGTAGGACTACTAATCCCCAGGTAGTATAGTATAGTAAACTCCCGCTACTAGGAGAATAGTATAGAGACCCCTTATTAGTAAGAAGTATGCCGAGATAATAGTAATATATAGTATCCCTATCCTAAATATTACTCCTATACTTTCCCTATTCCCCTATTTAAAAACTTATTTACTAAATATACTATAGACTTTATAAAATTATATAATAAAAGTATAAAATATAGTAAAGGCTTATATAATATTCTTAAAACTAAAATTAATATTTTTTATAATTATTATTTTAAACTTAATATCCTATAATATATATAAGCTAGAATATTCTCTATTATATTAAAAAATCAAACTTTTAATTTTTATTTTAATAACCTTATATACTATAGCTAAAACCTTAACTTTAATCAAATAGTTATATATATTTAAGAATACTTCGAAAATAATAAAATCTACTAGATTTACCTCTCTAACTAGTAAAATACTACTCTTAGGAATATAATAGCTAAGACCCCTAATTAGAATAAAAAAGGAATNAAACCTTAACTTTAATCAAATAGTTATATATATTTAAGAATACTTCGAAAATAATAAAATCTACTAGATTTACCTCTCTAACTAGCAAAATACTACTCTTAGGAGTATAATAGCTAAGAACCCTAACTAGAGTAAAAAGGAAGTACTTGAGATACTTATTACGAAACTTACTAACTTCTAAAAAACATTCAGGGCTAACTAGTATACTAATAAAGCTTGCTATAACTAAATTATAAGTATATACTATAATATACTAGAATACTAATTAATACTCTTTAGCCTTATATTAATATCCTAGAGTTTCTATAACTAGTTATACTTAGCTATAAATAATACTATAGTACTCTAAAAATCGTAATATTTTCAGAGTACTAGAAACAATAGTAATATGCCTAAGGAGTAGTTTTAGACTAATTGTATATATAATACGCCTCAAGGCAATACTCAAAATTACAGCTATACTCCTAATTACTCTATACTACTTTAGAGTAGATATTATTTTCCCCTAACTTCTATATATACCTATACTAATAAGAAATACTATATATATAATAAAATAGGTTACTAGTTAATAAAGTATACCTTTAAGGAGTAGTATATTTTATATAATAAATATAAGTTAACTACTAATCTAATAGCGTATATTTAAATAGTATATTAAACTTTTCTCGCTAAATATAAAAGTATTAATAGCCTCAATAATAACTTCTAAGTATTCTTAAGAGATAATAAATATAAGGAGCTTATTATTTAGTATTAGATATAGTATAACCTTGAGGACTATATTCCTATTACTTCTATAATATCTAATATTCCTAAGTAGTTCTTTATAGTATATTTTAATAAATATCTTACTACTATAAATAGAAGCAAAATTACTCGAATCTTCTAAGATCAAGTAGCCTTATATACTTTTACTAAGTTAAATACTACTATTCCTAAGATTACTAAGAATACAGATATAGCTCCTATGTCTACCTTTATACTTAAGGGCTATTACTTATCTACTATTTTTCAAGGGATTTTACTTAACTTAAGTGCTACTAGTTTCTTAACTATTAAATATTTCTAGTTTATAGCTTTCTAGTAAATAGTTAACCCTTCTATAACCCTTATACTTCTATAAAGTAAACTAGTTATAATCTACTTTAGTAGTACTATTTTATTTATAATATTTAGAATAGTTAATATTCTTATACTACTTAGTATTATTATGTTTTATATAGTATTATATAATACCCTTTTCTTACTCTACCTCGTAGATATAGATTACTTTAGTATAATATTTAATAATATATATAATAAATTATACTAGAATAAGAAAGTTATGTTTATTATTTGAAAATAGAAGTATCTATAGATACTCCTTAATAAAGAGAAGATACTTGTTTCTATATACCTCATAGAGTTAGAGATATAGAGATTTTATTATTGATTTAGATACCTAGCTATAGTATACTTCTACGATATCTTTACTAAAATAGGATATCCTGTTAAATACTATACTTTTAAAGCTCTTGAATAGTACTGCTACTAGTACTAGATATATAGTACTACCCCTTCCCGCTTTTATTTTACTATATAAAAAGATATTAAATTTAACTTTAAAATTATGGTTAATATTATCTATATCAATAACTATCCTATACTCTATATTATTAATACTACTATAGTATTTAATACTACTTGATTTTTACTTAATATATTAGCGAAAATAACATAGGAAGCCCTTAAGGTATACTAGATTAACTCTTACTAAAGCCCTCTAGATTTTATTACTACTAATATAAGAATAATTTTTCAATCTAAAGAGTTTAGATTAGAGGTAAAAGCTATAGGATTAATAGTTTAAATAATGCCTATTAAAGTGTATAATAGTATTAGTAAAGTCAAATATTACTATACTTTCTTCTACTAAGTATACGAGATTTATTATAATAAAGCTTTTATAGTAACTCAAGAGGTATCCTTTTAGGCGGTATATAAGGTAATTAACAATATTACTAGGCTAAATAGCTTTATACTTATATTACTTGTTTTTAGTATATATTTGCGTCTTATAGATAACTCTGCTTTTTCCCCGGATATTATTACTTATGCTTATGCTGTTCGGAAGGTAATAGAAGTAATCTACTATATTTATACTAAATATACTATTAATATAGCTTTAGTAATATATAATAGCTTTAATATTTTATATATAGTAATTTTCTTATTTTAGTTTTTTATATATATATAGCGAGAGAAATATAATTAGTAAAACCTATTTCGCTTTATTACTATTTATAATAAGATATATATTCTCGAATTCCCCTAAAGTTTTCAAGAATTTTGAATTATAACTATAAAACTATACTTTAAAGATAACTAAATACTCCTACCTAAATTATTAATAGCAATATCACTAAATACTAGTAATTACTTTATATATATCCTAGATCCTAATACTAAAGCCTTTACTAGAAATCTAATATTACCGAGAGATATATACTCCTATAGCGGTATCCTAATTTCGTCTATTATTATCCCTAAAAAGCCCCGGAATACTTATTAGATACTACTAAATATTATTACTATATATAATAGTAACTCTACTATTATTAGTAATAATCCTTTATTTCCCTAAATTATTAGTAATTTCTATAATATACTTTTTAACCTTCTAAGATAGTCTATTACTACTCTAGCTTAGAGATTTAATTATAAGCTTTATTTTATAATATACTTTATAGCTAAAGAATAGTTAGATATAGCTCTCTCCCTCACCTTCTATAAAAAAGTATTATTATAATACTAAGTCTACTATTTAAAGAATTAATTAAAAAAGAAATTAAAAGCATTATTACTAATAGTATTATCAAGATTATTAAGTTTAACCCTATCCTCTATAAAAGTTATAAGTATTTCAAGTTATATATTATTAATAAGATTAAAAATAAACATATAAATAAGGTATACGAGAAGTCGCGCCTTATTATCTAAAACTTTAATAATAATAATAAGTTCGAAATATTAACATAATTACTAATAATCTAATAAAGCAACTAATAGTTAATTTTAGCTATAGCCTTAGCTCTCCTCTAGCATAAAAGCATAATAATATAACTTCGAAATATTATTTAAACCTATACCTAAGCTAAAACAGAACTTATAAGGTATATTATAGTTAACTTACTATCCTATTTTAAGGGGTAATATTCTCTAGATTCTATAATAATTATTATTAAGCTATTATATAGCCTCGCCGAGGCTAGTACTTACTAGTAGGTAACCTATTCTAAGTATTATAAAGAGTAGTTATAAATAGAGATATTTATATATAACCTATACTTCTTTATCTTATATTATACTAATAATAACTTTAGCCTTATAAGTATATAAACTATTAATACCCTTAGCTTCTCTAATACTACTTTCTTATACTATAAAGATAAGGAACTCTAAAAGGCTTTATTCAAAATAAAGCTAAAAATAACTTTTATAGTAATTACTTTTCTAGCGTTTAATAGAGGTATCTTAAACCTTGATAGTAATATCCTCTACCTATACTAAAAATACTAAGGGTAAAAACTAGTATTCCTTAATACCTATACTATACCTAAAGTACTTAAAAAAGTATATATCAAATAATATATATAGGGAGTATACCTTACTTCGATATACTAACCTAAAATATTATTTAATTTCTTATGTATTATATAAGAGTAATAACCCTTAGCTAATAATACTATTATTCTAAATAAATACCTTAAGTAGTAAATTAAGTACTTTAACTATAACCTTAATTTTATATTACTTAACCTCTTAAAAATATACTTCTATACTTTTATCAACAGCTTTTTTACTAATAATACTAATCTCTTATTTTAACTAGGATTCGCGATAATCCTAAGCTAATAGATAATATTTAGTAATAGCTAGTTTAACTTCTATAGTAACCTTATCTATTACTCTTCTATTAAAAATAAAAGAATTACTAGGAGTATACTTATTTTAGAGATTTACGCTATAGTAGCTAGTATAGACTTCGTATATACTATTACTATAATACTTAAGAAGATCCTCAAATACCGAAACCTCTTTTATATCCTAATAATTATCTATACTAACTTATATTTATTCTATAAATACTTTATAAAGCTTAGTACTACTAAAGAGAAGTACTTAATAATCGATATTATAGTATTAAAATAGTTATATAAGTAACGAGAACTCTATAAAATATAATAGATTAATAGAGATAATAATATTACTAATACTTTCACAAAAAGTATACTAAACTATGCCCTCAAGAGATTTATTAATTCAAACTATATAACTATTCAAATAGAAAGATAGGTAACTCGAGCAGAGTAGACAATACAGGTATTTAGATATTATTAGGTAAAAGGCAAAAAAATCACTTTTAATACTATTTTATACTTGTTATCTATACTGTTTTAACAGCGTTTTTAGCACATAATTACAGCATTTTTAGTACTAGCTTTTATATATAAATAGAGGCATATAAGGCGTATAGCAAAAGAAAGAGTTGCTAGTATTAGTAATACTATACTACAAGGTATGCGTTAACGCCTGAGGCGTGTACGCCTCTATACGTAATTCAGTATATATATCTATATACCTTATAAGTGTAGGGCATATATAGCCGTATACCCTTATACCCCCCCCTAGTAATACCCGTTACTAACTATAGCTGAGTACTATAGTAGTAGTAAGCAACTGCCATACTATAGATCTAGAGCCTTATATACTTACGCGTAAGCATGTAATGTAACAATAATAACAACGAATACTAGACCCTTTTGTACCCGTATAACGAGATCACGTACAGTATACGTTACCTTCCGGATAAACCAACATAACCCCTCTATATTAAGCTGAGAGTCTTATATATAGTAGGCTATATTGAGTTAGTAATAGATCTTATTATTTGTTAGGAATAATATAGTTAAGAGGTATATACTTAAGAGGTAGAGTTTATACTAAGTAAACTTTAAATACTAGTATTATTTATATAGGCTTTATTTTATTCAATTACTTTTACTTTATATTTGGAATAATATCTAAGCTTTTTACTTTATATATAGATTTAACTATAAATTTTACTTAATAATAGTATTTATACTAATACTAGTTTATAACTAGTTAAAATAGTAATGAAATTACTTATTATTATAGATAATTATAGTCCTAGTTCTAATATTTAATCTTATAGTAGTAAAAAACCTTATAGTAATAGTTGGGGAAAACTTTATTAAAACTAAGGTTTAATATATATAGTNTAACTATAACCTCTACCTAATAATAGTATTCGTACTAATACCAGCTTATAACTAGTTAAAATAGTAATATAATTACCTATTATTATAGATAATTATACCCCTAGTTCTAATATTTAATCTTATAGTAGTAAAAAACCTTATAGTAATAGTTGGGGAAAACTTTATTAAAACTAAGGTTTAATATATATAGTGAAAAGTAATTACTAAAATTATAAAGTTAAGAACTTCTTTAAATTTCTTAAAAATAAAATAAAATAAAATGTTTATTTTCAGATATAAAAGCTAAGTATTCTGTAATGTATTATTTTTCTATAACTTTAATTTTTATCATAGCACTGAAATCTCCTTGAAATCTATATAATTACTTATAAAACATAATTATAAGATAAATATAAAAATATCTAGTTATAACTATTATGTTAAAAGTATTAATATATTGGATTAGGCTTTTATTATAGAATACTATAGAAAGCTCGGGATTCTAATAGATATTTACTAACGATTTCCTACTAGAAATTACTAGGATCTCCTATTAGAAATTACTAGGATTTCCTTAGGGATATTTCTAGGATTTCTCTAAGATTTCCTTAAAGAAATACTATAGAAATCTAGGTAAATTCTAGATAGAAAACTTACAGAATTATTAGTTTTTATACTATTATTTTACTAGTACTAAAATATAATAATTGATAGTATAATTTACTTTTTATTATCAGGACTTCAGTTTGTTCCAAAAATAACTAATTAATATAGCTAGAGAATATTAAATTAATAATAGAACTTTAATACTAGTAATTAATAAGATATTTTATATTTACTAAAAGGTTATACTACTAAGATTATACTAGAATCAGTAGATAGTAAATAAAGCTAATACTATAATTACTTAACTAGTTTAATTTACTTTACTATTAAATTTATTTTAAGTAAATTGAATAATTGTTATATATAATATAGATATACTTTTATTTCAAGGATATTTATTATAATACGAAAATAAATTACTAGAATTAGTATTAGAAGCTTTTTAAGCTTATCCCGTTCTATTTATTATATGCTAATTCCTAGATATTTAGATAAAACAGAAATACAAGTTTAAACTTTAACTATAATAATTTATTAATAAAAATCTTAATTATTATAATACTAGAATAAGATTAATATTTTGAAAAATACTATTTACTATAGAAGATAACTATAAAGTCCCAAACTAAAATAGTTACTATAATATATTATTACTAATATATAATTAAGTAGATTATTACTAAGTCTTAAATAAAGAAGATAAAAAGTTTAATCTTCTAAAAGACTAAAGACTTTTAAAACCCCTTAACTAGACCTAGGAAACCTAAGTAATCCTCTTCTACCTTAATCCCCTCTTAGTAAAATAACTTTCTTTCTTACTTTTCTCGTAAAACGTATTTAACTATAAATATTAATTCTAACTCCCCTATTTCTTAGACTATTATTTATATTTAGAACAAAAAACCTAGGAATCCCTAGAGAATTAGTAAATCCCTAAACTCTAATTTAGGTTAATATAAAATCCAAAAATAAATTTAATCTATTAGGATATATTCTTTATTCATAAGATAACTAAAATAATGTTTTAATATCTATTAATAAGTATAATAAACTTATATTAGAAGTTGCGAAATACTAGGAACTAACAGGGAATATTCTAATAGTAAGAGAAATACTTTTAAATCTAAATCTAGTATAATAAAATCTAGTACTTTAACTAGAACCTCCTTCTAATCTACTTCTTAATCTATCCATAGATCTACTTACTAATCTACTTTTTTCTCTTTTTCTAAATCTAAATAATTATTAGAGATTTTTAGTTATTCTTTATTCAATATATGGAATATTATGGCTAGTAAAAAGAAGAAGTAGAGGTAGTACTAGGTATCAATTAGGGTTACTACTAAGATTACTACTAAGATTACTACTAAAATTACTAGTAGTAATAAAAGAAGAAAATAATTTAAAATCTAATTTACTAGATAAACTATTTAAGGAACTACTAAAGATTTAAGAATTTAAATTAGAAGAAGTTAGATTTTTTGATTTCCTTAATAGATATAATATTTCTAGAGAATTCTTTATAGAAAATACCAAGGAAATCTATATAAGTATTAAATAATCTCCTAAAATAGTAAAGTTCTATATAGATAACTCTAATTATTATAAACTAGCTATTACTAAGAATATATTATAGTATTTCTATAGAACTATTTATAATTAGTACATAATAGATCTAATTAATAACTAAGAATTAGCTTTTTAATACTACTAATATAAATTAGAAGATTAGATTACTTTTTTAAGAATAAGATTTAAAGTACTTATTTAGGCTACTAAATAGGAATTTAAAAAAGTTTTCTATACTATAGATAATATCTATAATAAGCTAGACTTATAAATATTTACTACTAAGGTTATAAGTCTTATAAAATAAGCCTAATAATATAAATTGGAAATTCTTAGAGTTATCTATACTAAATTAGATTTAAATCTTATAGTAGGAATCCTAAGACTTAGATTAGGTATAAAAAGAGACTAATAAATCGAATTCCTAGTAAAATACTAAGATAAATAAATAAGAAATATAATTTCTAGAAAATAGAAAAACCTAGGAAGAAAACCTATATAAAAATAATAGATTAAACCTTAAAATACTATAAGTTAAAATAATAGATCTACAAATTAATTATATAAAATATAAACTAGCTTATTAAATTAATTTTCAAACTTAACCTATTTTAATTATTATACTATATAGCAAAGGAAATGTTCTATTATATCAATTAGTCAAAAGGTAAACTTTCTAGTAATATAGAATTCCTATTTATTAGTAAGAAATAGATTAGGTTTAGAAGAAAATATAATTAATCTAAAAGAATAAGCTAAGATATTAAAAAAAGAAAAGTTACTTATAATTAATATTTAAAGCCTAATCTAACTAATAAAACTAGTACTTAGAATTTTATAAATATTTAAATAACTAACCTAGATAACTAAATTAATTATAAAATTAAAAGAGATATAGAAGAAGAATCTCAGTAATAAAATAATACCTATAATATAGATAATTATTATAAACTATCCTTAAACTCTAATAATAATATTTTAGAATTTATAGTAAAAGATATTAATTTTATTTCTAATAGATATGTATTAAGTAATCATTAGGAATTACTAGAATATTAAAACAATTTCTTTATTTCTGTAAAATATCCTATTTATAATAAACCTATAAATACAAAATATAAGGAAAAAGAATAATATTATGAAGATTATTGAAAAAACGTTAAGTTTTCTTAGGATAATAGTTTACTAGAATCGAAACCTCTTTTTACTATAATGTTTTTAGTTACCTTATATGAAAATACCTATACCTATATTAAGATAAGAAATGCGCTAAATAAGATAGCATTTAATATATATATTAATATAAGAGTTATAAGATATTTTATTTAAAAACATATACTCGATTAACTACTAAGCTATTAATTTAACTTAGACTTAATTATATAGTTATTAAAAATAGGATCCTTATAAATAATAGGATAAGTAATATTTTTAATATTCTATTAAGGAATGATTAATAATTCTTTAAAGTAGTGAAACTTAATATTAAAGCTTAGGTAATTAATAAACTTAATACTAGAATCCTATTTAGTCAAGAATTCAATATCCTAAATAGAGTTAATATTCTTAATACTAAAAGAATTATTATAATTACTCTATATTAAAGCCTCGAAATCCTAGTATAAGTATATATAAAGAGAATACTTAATACTTATCTAGTAAAGTTAGCTAGGAGCCTAATAATTCCTCTAAAAACCCTAGTATATATCCCGGTTAATACTTTATAAGGTTTAAAACTAATATACTTATATTCCGACCTATTTATAATAGTATAATTAATATAGTAATAGGTTAATAATTTTTAGTAGCTATATATAACTATTTATTAAATAGTTAGAAAGTCATAAAGAACCAAAAAATCAGATATATTTCTATTAATAATTATAAGGAAATAATAATCTATAATCTAAATAAAAACGAAATTTCACCTTTTAATTGTTTTAACAGCGAAGACCTTTATTTAACTATTACTAATCAGTTATATTAAAACTGAAAACTAGGTTTGAAATTTAACTCTAATCGAAATACTATTTTTACTTTATAAGAAATAACGATTTATAATTATTTAAAGAAGTTTATTTAAAAGATCTTAAAAATTATTACTAAATACTTAATCTTTTAGAAACTAGAAAGATAGATTAATATAGAGGAATATGAAAAAGTCACTATACTATTAATAGAACATTATTATAAAAAATAAATTATGTAATATCTATATCTAGTTAGCTTAGAAGATTAGAAGTTTCTAGATAAAAAACTCAATAGAGTATATAAAAAAAGCTAATTTAAATAAGTCGATTTATATATAACTTTTAGAGTACTAATTTCTATAGTTTAGAGAATAGTAAATAGAAAGAAAAAAGTATAAATAGTTATAGATTTAAAAGTAATTAATAAAATTACTATTCTAGATATCTATCCTATACTACTCTAATTAGAAATGATATATAAAGTCCGCGGGAAAGAATTTATAATAGTAATTAATACTAAGTAATATTTTTACTAAATACTAATTATTAAGAAATACTAAGAAAGATTAATAATTATTAGCTATGAGGGATAGGGAAAACTTATAGTAATACTAATAGGATTCAGGAATTTACTAGCGTATACCTAACGATTTGTAAATAAATTCTTTTAACTATACTAAATTTTCGCCTAGGTATTTATTAATAATATAATTATTACTTTAGAAACTATAGAATAATACTACTAGTAACTAGATATAATTCTTAGATTATTTGACTATTATAATTTTAGATTCTTAGGAGATAAGTATTTTATTAGATTCTTTTTAGTTCAGCAATTAGGTTTTAAAGTAAATATCTTTAAACTTTCTAATACTAAAAACTAGATATAAAGTTTAAAAGATATTAAGTTTCTAAAAGTCCTAGTAGTTTTAGAGAAATAAATTAGTATAACAAGATACTTATAGTATTTTATACTAAGATATATATCTAAGATTAAGTTGTTTTAAGATTGGAAAATAAAACTACTATTACTAAGATATAAGTAAAGAATTACTATTAGGTAAATATGAAAATACTATTATATAAAAATAACTCTTAAGCTAATATGAGAAAAAAAAGATAGTTTTAAAATATTAAATTAGTATTTACTATAGAAACTACCTTAATTTACTATAATCTAAACTAAAGACTATCTATTTAAATTAATACTTTATAAGAATATAGATATAGTACTTCTTTATTCTATATTATAGATAAAGAAAAGAACTAGAAACTTAGAGAATAAATACTATATACTTTAGTTTAACTAATCGTATATATAAGTTAAGTATTTATAAATATTAAAATAAAATACTAGTTTACTAAACTTGCAATTACATACTTAGTCTAGACTATTTGAAAAATAAGAATTCTAATTTAATTAGTTATGAAAACTATATTAATTATATTAATAGATTATATTTCTATTCTAAGTATAATAGTATAGAGAATATGATTTATAATTAATAGAAGAAAAATTAATTTATAGTTTATTTTAGTAGTAGAATACTTTTTATAATTTTAACTAGAATACTATTATATCCCTAGAAATACTAATATTATCCTAGATATACTCTATAGGATATAAATAAATTAAAAACTAATTTTAAGGGAAAATAAATTAGATAAAATATAGAATAATTAAATTATATATACTATAATAGAAATTAGATAAGATAAAACTACTAAGAAAGTATTTAGGAAAATATATTATACTAACATTAGATTTAATAAGATTTATAAATAATTATTATAATTAAAAGATTTAGATAGATTACTTTTCGAACTTAATAATAGATTTTTGTACTATATTAAATATTTAGAATAAAGAGAATTAAATATTTTTAATATTATAACTAGATAATTTATTAAGGTTTTAGATAAAAATAACTCTGACTAAAAAAACAAGAAAATGTAGTATAATATATTATTAACATATATAATCATATAACTTACCAAGAAAATCGCGGAATATATTAAGTATTACTTAACTTGTAATCTTTTACTAAAATTAAAGAATAAAGCTCTTAGGAGAACTCTAATTTTCAATATATCTACTAATATTATTTTATGTTATAGCTATAGATTTTATTATAAGTTTTCTTAAAGTATTATTAGATTTTTCTTTTTAGAAATTCGAAGAATTCTTATTATATAGCTTACTAATAATAGTCATAGATAAATTCTCTGAAATAATACTTCTGATTCTAGGATGTACTACTTATATATTAATAGATTAGGTAAAACTCCTTTTCTAGTTTTTTTATATAAGAATCTAAGGAATTCCTAAAGTAATTATTTCTAATTATAATCTAAAATTCTTATTATAATTCTAGAAACAAATATAGAAAACCTTGGATACTAAGCTTTACTTCTTAATAACTTATTACTTATAAACTTATAAGCTTTCTAAATAGAAAAACTAAATAATAGAAATAATAATCTATATATTTATCTTAGAAAACCTAGAAAACCTATAAACTAATCCTTTTATATTAATATATTTTTCACTTAATAATAATTTAATAAATACTAAATCTAACTCCCTGAATATATTCCTTTTTAGATATAAGCTTAACTTATTTCTTAACTTATTTCTAGAAATAAATATAATTATTTGATATAATATTACTTAGGATAAAATATCTTTTTCAATTATATAAGTATAAATACTTATAAAAGTTACGTTTAACTATAAGTATAAACTAGTTATATTTATTTTAGGAGATTATATATATTTCTAATTTAGGAAAAGCTACTAATTACTTAGAAACTAATTAGTAAAAACTTTATTTCTAGGAACTAGACTAATTAAAGTACTAGAATAAGTTAGAAAACTCGCTTATTACCTAGGTTTACTACTAGTTATAAATATTTACTTTATAAATTTAATTATTTATTTAGTTCTCATTACTAATTTCACTAAAGACTTATATAAATATATAATAATATATACTACATATATAGAAATCGATAATATATATAAGGACGAATTCAAAGATCTATTCTAATATTATAAGATAGAAAGAATTTTAGAGAATAAAGTAATATAAATAAGAAAAGTAAAACTTAGGATTGAATATTTTATTAAATAGAAAGATTAACCTAGTATTTATAATATATAAATAGATACTAATACTATAGAAATAGAAGAAATAGTTAAGGAATTTGAGGATATAGAAATATAAAAGAATAGTTAATTAAGAAAATTAAAAAAGAATAAAGAACTATTATTAGACTAATACTAGATACGTATTCTAGGAAAATAGCTAGATAAGGTTAGGAATAAAACTATAAAAAGAAAACTAAGATAATATATTTCTAACTAATCTTAAGAAGAATTAATTACTAATAAAGAATCTACGAAATCTCTAGGATATTAAAAAGCTCTAGAGTTAAGAAATTACTAAGAAATTGAGAAATAATTAAATAGGAAAGAATAACTAGACTTTATTTAAAATTATAGTATCTTTTTTAGAAACTTATAATAGATAGAATCTAGTACTATTTACTAGGATAATAATATATTTAGTAACTATACCCTAAATAACCTACTAGATTAGTTATATACTTTTTTCTTATTATAAAAAGCTTTTTTTACACTTTTTCCAATATAACAAATACTAGAAAAACACTACTGTTAATATCTAAGATAAAAGTAGATATTTTCCTCGTCTATTAGTATCTTAAGTCTTTTTACTTATTATATATTTTATTACTTCTTTATATACTTAATTAGGAGGGACCGATAGCTCGTTCTCTACTACAACTATTAGTAGATATATTGCCCCCTGAAGTATAACTTCAGCCCTCCTACCCCCCCTACTAACTATTATAGCTAGTTCCTAGTAAAGCTAAGGCTAAACTCCTTATAACTATAGCTAGTATACTTACCCCGTATCACCTTTTTAAATAATAAATAACTAATAACTCCTTCCACGATAACCTTATACCTTTATACCCTTATAGCTACGCATAATTTAAATATCTCGAGATATTTAATTACTACTAACTATACTCTATTTAAACATTCATTATAAACTTAATATCTATAATCTTAACATCCCCTAAACTAAGCCTTACCTACCCCCAAGACGAGATTTTATACTACTAATATAAAAGGTCTCTATTATTAAAATAAGTTAACTTATAATTTCTATATAAGTATAGCAAGACTTAGTTTACTCTTATTAGTAAATAATTTTAATATATTAAGTATAGCTAATTTATGAATAATACTCGTATAGATATAGATATTTCTAGTATAGCTAGATAGTTTTTAAAACCTCTATAATTATATTACTATAATATTCTAAAGTATCTGATAACTAGTATTATA